>JANHFO010001334.1:195385-241468 GCA_032468095.1 Pareas carinatus | reverse complement strand
AAAACTAGAATATTCCCATGCAGAGAATGAGACCCACCAGATATCCCTTAATACACTTTGTTTTATAATGATAGTCAATATGTGTGAATAACTCATCCCTAATCAGATTTACTACTTTCAGACTCAAATGATTCTATTTAATTGATAATTTTTGACATGTAGTATATAAGATATGCGGCAGTTTAATTGGCATGGACAATTGTGTTCATAACTAATAGTTTTATATATGTAGTTCATTTTAAAGATTGGTCATTGGCTGTAAGAAAGGATTTTACCTATGTGAAGAAAATCCGCATTTGACATATTACATAGTTTGTGTGATTTTTTCAGAGAAAAAATTATTGAAGGAGAAAAAAACAAAAACAACTCAGTCTCTCAGAAGCTGAAAGTGGCCCTTAGCCTGAAATATATGTACAACTCAAATCAGGTGTTGGTCTCATGCAGACTTTAGTTTTCAAAAGGCTTTGATTTGATCCTTAGAATCCCCTACATGATTGCTCTTATTTTCCTTGCAAGATTCCTCCTTATCATATGCAATGCAGTCTCTTTTATATTCTTTCCCTTTAAACACATCTCCTTTTCCAACTTATTCTTGCTCCTTAGGTCAATCCAGAGTGATTTTATCAAGGCCAAGCAGGTCTATTTTATATAATTTTCTTTGTCTACTTTGCTTAAGATGAATTGTGTAAGAAGACATGTCTTTGTAACTAATAGGTACATATAATAAGTACATGATAATCTTACTTTGTCATATATTTCCAACTAGCTTGCAATACCTATGCTCCGCAACAGTGATATCCCTATGCCGCATCAGACTCAAGGGGATCACCCCTCCCTCTTCCTTCCCCCTCACTCACCCACACCTCACTCGTGGGTGGGCAGAGCCACCCAGCCAAGCAGCTTTGTTGCCCTGAAGTCTCTCCCTCCCGCTGGAGCTTGCTTCGCCGCCTCTGATTGTGTCTCAACCGGCCTCCCACACCCATGCCACTGCCATGGAGAAACAGTCGCTTCGGAGGCAGAGAGAAACTCCACCGATCAGCTGGAGTCTCTGAGGCAGGTTAACCCGTAGGCAGTTCTTTGATGGCAAAGAGGAACTCCGCCGATCAGTTGAACGTTCTGAGGCAACTCAGCGCAGTCCATGTTTGGCAATAAATCTTAAATAACTCATTTAAAAATTAATATTTTTAAGAATCCTTTCTTAGTGAGTGCCTAGATGCCAAGACAAATATATCTACCAAATTTCAGGTTAAAATTGCTGTGGCAGAAATCGTATTACTCTTCTTCCTTCTATTTCGGTTCTCTGTCAGATCAGCCACTGAAATCTTTTTTGTCGCTTTCTCCAGCGAGATAGTGTCAAAAGAGGCAATATTCTTCTTTCTAGACAGGAGGAAATGTCTGTCTTTTGCTGCTTTTTTTTACTTAAAAAAGAGACACTTGTAAATTTTATGATTATTAGAAGGATGGAAGATTTTTGGATGAAATGGTGAACTATACGTTCTGCAGCCATTCTAGCTGAAAACTTCTGATTTTTCCATTGCAGTTGGATAGAGACCAATGAGATTGAGAGGAATCTCTTTGCTTAGAATATATTCATATATAAACTGTTTGTGTATCTATTTATGAAAAAATGAAAACTAGAGATATATTACACTTCAAATCCAAAACTTAAAGACACTTTGAAATGGACATCAATATGTAAATCATACCTGTTCACATTCACTGCAGTAGCTATATGCAATTTAGCTATGTGTTGTATTTTTAAAATTAGTATGACCCCAGACTCGGTTATTGTGATAAAATTGGACATTTTTACCCCTGAATTAAAAAGCAGTTTCTTCATGGTGCATTTTCTCTAGTGTAATATATTTGATTACCTTGTTGTTTTATAAACCACAACTTGTTTTAGTGATTATATACATACATGGTTATTTAAATAGGGTTACTTTTTGGGTTGCCTACATAATTTTCTTGATTTAGGCCTATGTTTTGACCATTGAGCTGTCAAAGTTGGAAGTAAGAAATTAAATTTCTGTCAAGAAATATTTGTTGGACAGCTTATTGTTAATTAACAAAATATTATTAACTAGAGATCTTGGAAATTTTAATTAGCATTGCAATCTAAATGTTTTTAGCAGTAATAAATATTATTATTGCAATAAATATAATTAAATAATTAAACTACCCAGTGTTTTTTATTGAATAGGAAATAAGCCACTTTGATCTAGCTGTTGAGAGTCAGTTTGGTTTAGTTAAACCCTCAGGCTAGAAGCCAGAAGACTGAATTTATTTCCACCTTAAACATGAAAGACTGCTGGTTAACTATGGGCCAGTTATTCTCTCTTAGCCCATGATAGAAGACTGTAACAAGTTAGTCACTCAGCCAATTTCTATTGCAAAAGAAAAGAACAACAAAGCATACCCTGCATTTGAAGGAAAGTACTAATAAGCAGATTCAACATAGATTTCAGTGTCTTTCTAAGTTATTTCATTATGTCAGTAAGTTAAAGCAATGTTGTTTCATCAAATTCTACACATTTTATTGCCAAACTTAGTAATTTTATTGCTATAAATAGCATCATTGATCTTTTATTGCAGTAAATGGCATCACAGATGAAGCTGATCCAACTTGTTACACGGGTAAAGTAATTCGCCCTCTCAGGAGTGTAGATCCTACCCAAACGGAATACCAAGGAATGATTGAAGTCATGGAGGATGGTATGTGATATATATCCTCACTGTACCTATAATATGTTGTTCTTTCATATGTATTAAGTAACTCTTCAGTCTAGAAGTGCATTAATTGTAATAGGATTTGCATGCTATTAACACTATAAATTCACAGAACTTAGTATTTATTTAAAATACAAGTAGTTCTCAACTTGTAACAGTTCGTTTAGTGACCGTTTGAAGTTACAACAGCACTGGAAAAAGTGACTTATGACTTTTTCATGCTTATAAAAGGAGTGCAGCATCCTCATGGTCACATAATTAAAATTCAGGTGTTTGGCAACTGATTCATATTAATGACAGTTTCTGAATCCTGGGGTCATGTGATCTCCTTTTGCAACTTTCTGACAAGCAAAGTCAATGAGGAACTTAACCATGTTACTAACTTAACAATAACTGCAGAGATTCACTTAACAACTGGCAAAAAGATTGAAAAATGGAGCAAAATTCACTTAATAACTGTCTCGTCTAGTAACAGAAATTGTGGGCTCAATTTTGATTGTAAATCAAGGACTATATTAGCTACTTCATTTTTAAAAAATAAAAGCACACATATGGTTTTGTGTTGTCTTTTCTAGGAGAAATGAAAGGTGAGGTCTATCCTTTTGGAATTGTTGGCATGGCAAATAAAGGGGACTGTCTGCAGAAAGGAGAGACCGTGAAATTCCAGCTTTGCGTCTTTGGTCAGAATGGGCAAACAATGGCTTGCAACATAACACATTTCCGCAGAGCCACTGTAGAATGTGTGAAAGATCAGGTAAGAAGATAATTCTTTATGTATAGCTTGTGTTGCTGCTTGTATATATATATAACAAAACAAATTCCAATTTGATACATATGTTCCAAAGAGAATATATGTAACTCAGCACTGAACTATGAAGTCCTTGGGTATTCTGAACTTGATTGCTTGCTTGTAGTCATTTCTTTACTGGACCAGGTGGCATCAGTGTTAGTTGGTGTGGGATTTGCTCCCTATAATCAAGTTAAAACCAAACCGCCATTATTCAAATGCTGTTTGCTAGTTGTCATTTTAATTTTTAAAAATATTTATAGCTTACTTGGCATCTAATTGCCAGAATTAGATAACATTGTCTGGTATAGTTTCTCCTTTTATGAGAATTTGTTGTTCAGTTGCTATGTTGTGTCCCACTCAGCAACCCCATGGACCATAGCCCACTAGGCCTCTCTATCCATCACAACCTCCTGCAGTCTGCTCAAACTTTTATGAGGATACTACTTGCTAAATTTTAGACAGGTACTTTTATGTGGAAGTGGAATAAATGAGCCTTTGTATCTTTATCATTCGTCTGAAAAAAGTGTATTCCCTCCCCCCTTTTTTGCACATGCACCATGAAGAAAGCAAGCACTGTAGAGCTAGCCCTTGGCCTAAAGCCTGCCAAGTTTTTCATTAAAAATAACCCTCAAAATAAATAAATGTAACTTGATTAAAGCTAATTCAAATAAAGGTTATAGTGAAGGTAATACTGCCTATAAAGGTATCCCTTCAGTTAAAGCCATTTGTTTAATGACTGAAGTTGCAGCAGTACTGGAAAAAGTGACTTATGACTGTTTTTCACACTTAAGACCATTGTAGCATCCTATGGTCACATAATCAAAATTTGGGCACTCAGTAACTGGCATGTATTTATGACAGTTGCACTGTCCTGGGTCATAAGATCACCATTTGTAACTTTCTGATAAGCAAAGTCAGTGAGGAAGATGGATTCACTTAATGAGCATGTGGCTCACTTAACAACAACGTGATTCACTTAATGCACTTTGAATCTGCAGTGATTCATTTAACAACTTTGGCAAAAAAAATTGTGAAATGGGGTAAAACTCACTTGGCAACTGCCTCAAGTTAAAAGCACTGATGTTACCTAGTTTGGGTAATGAAATGTCTGCAAGAAAACATCCAAGGTCAGAGAGCACCAAGGACCACTGATTTCAACCCTGAGCTACAAATATTCTCCTTTATTGGTACGTTTATATTAACATTCCTGTAACAGTTCTCGTTTTGTAAATCTGGTACATTGCTGCCAATAAAGTTTGAAAGTATTCTGTTGCTTGTATTTTGTTTCATAAGTGAATTTAATTTTTCCTGACTTTTACATTATTTGTCCCTAACATAGCCTTTCAACAGTGCATCCATTGCCTGCTGATTGTCTTCTTTTCTTCTATCTTTCCCAGCTTCTCAAAAGAATTAGGTCTTTGCATAATGTGTCCAAAATAGAGAACAGGTAATCATCGAGTTATGCCACAATTGAGCCCAAAATTTATGTTGCTACATGAAACATTTTGCCCCATTTTGCGACCTTTCTTGCCACAGTTCTGAAGTGAGTCACTTGCAGTTGTTAAGTTAGTAACAGGTTATTCAGTGAATCTGGCTTCCTCATTGACTTTACTTGTCAAAAGGTCACAGAAGTTGATCACATGACCTCAGAATACTGCAACTATCATAAATATGAATCAGTTGCCAAATATCTGAATTTTGATCAGATGACCATGGGGATGCTGCAACAGTCATAAGTCACTTTTTTCAGTGCCGTTGTAACTTTGGTCACTAAATGAACTCGAGGACTACCTGTAATTTGAGCCTGGTCATTCATGCCTTTAATAAGAACTTTGGATTAATTCGTTGTATGATACTTCTGTTTTGTTTTCTTGGCTGTTCATTTTAAGAGGTTTCTCTGACCTCAAAGTTCAACCTAGAAAGCCAATTCACTTTCAGTTCCAAAGAGTATCTGAAAGAAAACCATTACTTGCATGATGCTGCACTTTTTAATCCATCTTTAAGAGTATTCTGGTATTTGAATATCTTTTTCCAAGGTTTCATTGCTACTCTACCAATTACTGTGGAGTATTTCATGATCCCTGATTTCTTTACTGTTGGTAATTGATACTGTTGATAATTGATTCTAAAAAGTAGATGCATTTGCTTTCTCAGCCATCAGAATAGGTCAGTCAGCATAGTGCAGATTATTAATGATTCTTCCTGCAGTTTTAAAGTCAAAGTTTTGTTGTTGGTTTTGTTATTATTGTTCATTACAGTCTACCAGATGTTCAGACTGGGTTTGGCATTTTTGTCTACCTATTGAGTCCTTATCAAGGACCTGGGATAGGCAGATGTGAATGTTTGATGGTGCTACAGATAGCATCGCAGGATGAAAGCTGTTCCCAGAAAAGCTGCCTTTTGCAATTGACTTATGGTCAATTTGTCAATGCTGAGGTTGTTCAAGTGGTGCTCCAGTTGTTTTGGGATTGTACCCAAGATGCCTATGACTATTGGAACTACCCTTGCTTGCCTTTGCCACAGGCATTCTAGTTCTATTTGTCGGTCTTTGTATTTTGTGATCTTCTCCAGTTCTTTCTCTTTTATTCAGCTGTCTCCAGGCACTGCCACATCCACTATTTAAACTTTTTTGTCTTATCGACAATTGTTAGGTCCAGAGTGTTATGTGGTAGGTGCTTGTCTGTTTGCATTCTAAAATCCAGAGCAGTTTAACTTCATTTTTTATGACTATCTCTATTTTATGGTTCCACTAGTTCTTGCTTGCAGGCAAATGATATTTCTCTTTAGTATCTTTGCTTTCAATGCTGTCATTTGCATCAGCCCCTGTTGGAACTGAACCACAGATTTATTCATGAAATGAGACCGTTGTATTGTGGGTTCAGATCATAATGTGATATTATGGCAAAACTGGCTCAAGGATGTGAGAGAAAATCAAAGGACATCAAATGACAAGGAGGGAAGAGAAGGTGCTAGTGGGTATTTCAGATTGATGTTATGCTGGTGAATACTTCATGGTGGGGAGATTGCTATGGTGGTAGATGAGGAGAACACAGAAAGGAGAGAAGAAAAACCACTTGGAAGATTGTGAATTAGATTGGTCAGTCAGTTTTGTTGTGCTGAAAGTTAAAGAAAGGTTTTGGAGTAGCATACACTAGTTTTGTCCTACTTGTCCTGTAAATCCCTCTGGGATCCTTCCAGTTGAGTAGAACCTCTAGGATAAGCTAATTTGTTCTAAATGTGTTTTAACACTGGATTTCACTTGAATGGTCTCCAGTTTCTGGAACATAGCACATAAAAACCTAAAAATCACTCTCATAACATTAACCACTAATGTTATTCTAATTATATGGAAGTGTGGCCAGGTTTTAGAGGTTTTGTGTTTGACTTTAATAAAGTAGCTAGATTAATTTTTTTTAATTTGGGTGGAAGTATGAAATTATTAGGATATATGGAAGTTCTTTACTAAATGTCTTAGAACAGTGGCCCCCAACCTTTTGGGCTGTAGGAACCAGTTCCATGGGGAAAGGTTTTTCCACAGATCAGCGGGGCGTGGATTTGCATGCTGACTGTATCTTGCAAATGGGGCTTGACTTATTTGCACAGCCTGGTTGCTGGCATGCTATGGCCTGGTGCCGGGAGTTGGGCACCCCTGTCTTAGAAAATGTGTTGTGTCAAAAAACAAAATCTGCAATCTGAAGGGTATGGGAAACATTTGTAGAAAACATATTGCTTACATTGTACAATTAACAAGATAATTTTCTTTCCTACTTTTCTTTCAGTTTGGTTTCATAAACTATGAAGTAGGTGATGGCAAAAAACTCTTTTTTCATGTGAAAGAAGTTCAGGATGGAGTGGAATTGCAGGCTGGTGATGAAGTAGAGTTTTCAGTCATTCTTAATCAACGCACAGGGAAATGCAGTGCCTGTAATGTGTGGCGTGTTAGGTAAGAAACTACTAATCGTTGGCTGCATCGTTCTTTTCACAGAAATAAATAAAGCAATCCCGATCTCAGGAATCTTACAAAAATATTTCATTAGCTGTTCGATTCTTGCAGAATTATATCAGTTTGGGTAGATTAATCGATGCCAGCATTGGTACATGTTTTTTGCTTACAAAAAGTATATTCTGTTTAATTCACTGATTCTTTGATCAATAAATATAACTTGCAACCTTCATAATTGTTGTGATGTTTAAAGAAAGCATCACATCTTTTTGAAACAAGTATATAGGAAAGCATCTTGCCTTCTACTTGATTATAAATCTTTGCTTTGAGAAGCCTGCTAATGCGACATTCTTTCAAAATTCCTAGTACATTCATTGACAAAATTGTTATCCTGCAAAATGCTGTCCTAATCAACCATTCATTAGTTCCACATATGCTACAATAGTATTCTTGGTATCAGAGCAGGAAGATATTAAGCAATACTTTATAATTCCTCATTTCTCATTACTTCAAATGATCAATTTAGATTACACAATGTAGCCATTTCTTTTCAGCCATTGTTTTGATTATCTGTTTATACCAGATAGGCAATTTCTCCAAACTGAACTGAATTGAACTTTGTGATTAGACTCACAAGGAATTTGACTCCAGCACTCATCATGCCACCAGTAAAATGAGTAGTAAAGAAGATAATAAGGATGATAATAATACTATAGCCCTACTATATGAATAAATATAGATAGCAGATTCAGCAAATTGATGGCACGAGGGAAAAATCTGTCTCTGTGTCTAGTTGCTTTGGCATGCAATGCCTTATAGCGCCATTCTGAGAGGGTTGAAATAGTTTATGTCTAGGATGTGAGTGGTCTGCAGATAACTTCTCAGCACTCCTTCTATCCCACACAATATACATGTCTTCTATGGAAGGTAGGCTGGTTGCAATTGTTTATCCATGCCCTTTTTCTTTCTTGAAATCCATCTGTGGCAGATTTTTTTCCTTCCAACATTTTTAATAAAAATATTTCATGATTATTTCATATCCCTTTCAGTACGACAATTCTAAGTTGCCCCATTTTTATTTTGTAAATGTCATTATAAATCATATATCTGAGTTAGTTTTTTATTTCAGCAGTTCCCAACCTTTTTGGTACCAGGGTCCATTTTCATGGAAGATAATTTTTCCATGGACTAGGAAGTGGTGGTGGTTTCGGTTTAGCTTGCTCACTCACTGCTCATGCCCAGCTGTATGGCAGGTCATGGACTGATACCAGTCTGTGGCCCCGGGGGTTGGGAAACCCTGTTTTATTTACATTCTCAGTATTTTATTCATATTCTCAGAAATTATTGGGAAAACCTGTTGCTTGGAAAAATTGGTGGACTTCTTTTTCAGAGACTTACTTTGTTTTGTAAATGTTTTTCTAAATATGAATTCCCTATTTTCCCATGTTTATTGTTGATGCTTCATAGTTACCTGCAAAACATTCTTTTGAATGTTTAGACACAACTCATTTAGACACAACTCATTTTATAATTAGTCTCCTTTTTTAAAATCAATCTGTTTCTCACATATTTATTGTGCGGTCCTTGACATTTTAAACATGAAGGTGGCAGTTCAGTTATGCTTATTGCGAAGGTGATTCTATTAGAATCACCAGAACAATTTGACATTTCTTTGAGTTGCTCTCCACTTGATCTTACATTTGGAATTTTATTGTAGACATCAAATATTCTGATTTTCATCTTATTACTCAACTTAGTAATAATTTAGGATTTACTAAAACCCATAGTATTTTTACAAATTAGTTATTTTTGTTTTGTTTTTTCTCATTTTCCCATTGATTTGGTTGGGGTTTCTATTAACAGTGAAGGTGCTAAGGCTGTAGCTGCTCCACGTCCCGACAGACTTGTTAATCGTTTGAAGAGCATTAATTTGGATGATGCCAGTGCTCCTCGTCTAACTGTGATTCGTCAACCAAGGGGACCGGATAATACAAAGGTATGTTACAGGAAATGTGCCCATATTTCATAATACTGGTATTTCAGCTTCTGTCACAGAATGATATTATCCGTGATGGCCACACCCACACCATTGGAATGGTATATCGAATTTATAAATTTCTTACAGTTCAAATTTGAACTAGATCAGGGTGTGCATAGAGTTGGAAGAATAGATAATTTAGTATTGAAGCATTGTAAATTACAATTCTTATAATCCATTAATGTTAGCTATTTTGCTGGAAGAAATTGGTGTTGGACATTAATCTAAATATTCTTGGCAGAATGATGTTCATTAGGCAATGAAGAGTCAGATGAGACTGAAAAACCAATGTTGGCATAAAGCGATAAATAAATAAACAGAACATTCTGAGATGGTTTATTAATAAATATTGACATGGCATCTTATTGGGCCTTTGGTATCAGAAATTAAATGTAGAATATCCAGAGATTAAACCCAGGATTGCTGTTTGGAAGAGAAGCAGGAAAAGGCAAGAAAGTATGATCATGAACATACAGGAGTTACCTAACATAATTGAAAATAAGAGTTTTCAGACAAAGGAAGAAATGGTTTTGAGAAGAAATTTGAAGAAAAAAGTTGCACCATTTGTTGAGGGATATGTATTCAGTGTAAGTTTCAGCAAAGGTTGATGTTTAGAATCTTTAACTTATTTTTAAAAATAAACATTCATAGCACAGATGATAGTTAACATAGTTTTTAAGGTATCTTGTTCTACAAAATAACAAAAAATAGACTTCAGAAGAAAACCTTTGTGGAAAGTTTTAAATATGAGAAACTTCTGATAAAGATGATGGAAAGCCAGTAAACAGTTTTGTAGAGAACTATTGCATTGATTTAAGCAATTGAGACAGCTCATAAGGACCAAATGGTCTTGGTTGGCATCTTAATTCCAGAGGAATTTAGGCTGCTTGGTTAAATAAATCTGTGGGTTACAGAAAAAATATACAAACAATAGTCAAACAATTGAAGTCAAGCAAACAATACAGCATATAAAATCTTACAAACAACTGAAGTCATAATTTGGTTAATAACAATGAGGGTTTTGGTAAAGCCATAATAATACCAAATATGCCTGAGGTACCTATTTATGATAATCCAAATCCCCTAATCCTTGCTTAAAAGGTTTTAATAACTGTCAAAATTAATAATGAGAATATGGGCCTTATTTCTGAGGTTATCTGATTCTACAACAGAGGGCCTTTGAGAGAGGACATGCATTTCTGATTCTCCTTTTTCCATATCTGACAAAATAAAGAAACTTAAAGAGAATTCTATCAACACTCACCTTGGGTGGACAGATTCTCTGTGTTCGCTGAAAACATTCCATTCCAATATTTAGGTTTTTTTTAACTCTAGATACTTTTCAGATTTCTGGAGATATTTTTTTGTTAATAATCTGAAGTTGTTTATTGTTGTCCCTTTGAGACACACATAAAGATTATGCAACTATGTAGAGTGTTGTTCAGAACATACTAGAACTTCTACCAGTGGTCTCCAACCTTTCTGGCTTTGTGGACCAATGGGTGTGTGTGGAGAGGGAATGGTTCCACATGAGCAGTGAGCAAGAACACGCATGCACACACAGCTCCATTTGCATAAGCAGCAGGCATGCGAGCCCACTGCTTGCACAAATGGAGCTGCGCTGGTTTCCCCGCTGTACACGCAAGTGAAACTGCATGCACATGCTCTTGCCCTAGCCCAGTTCTGAATGGGCCATGGCCCAGGGGTTGAGGATCCTGATCTTACACAATTGTTTGCGGGCAGTATCTTCTACACCTACCATGTGACTACGTCTGGCTCTCCCCAAACTCATTTAGTTTCTGTGTCTATCAAACATTAGTATGTTTGTTCTTGAACTCTGATAGTTTTTAAATACTGTTTAAATTTTTTATTTATATTTTTCTTTAATGTCACACTATTTTAAAACATTTCTTGTCAGTTATAAATGTGTTCCCATCATAATTCATCTTAAGGCTCCATTTTTGCAAATGTCTGCATTATGGGAAAAAATCTCCACCAAGTTTCTTCAGTTTATAATAGAGGGGTCTATTTCCCAATTTTGTATTTTACTATTTGGTTTCTCCACAGCTCTGAGAATTTATAACACTAAATAGAAATCTTTTACAGCCTTTATCTGAAAAGAGCAATTTGATTACCTTCCTCATATTTGGCATTTCTGTTGCATTTAAAACAGCAAGAGTTAGTTTATTCAATAAGGATATACTTTCTGATCATACCCTTTTTTTCTTTCAATGGAAGATACTTTTCTTTTTTCAAAATCACTTATGAAACATTTCATGAAAGGCTTGGTATCCCTTTATCCCTTTGCACATCTATCAATTCCATCTTGGAACTTTTTCCTTGTTCTTTGTTAATGTTCAAATTCTTTGAGCCATGATTACTGCTCCATTTATATTTATTTTGGAAAGCAACATTTTTAGGTAGCAATAATATCAGATCATTAAACTGGAGAAGTGTCTTATTTTAAAAAATGCTTTCTTCCTTAGCTTCCATGGGGTAAATTAGTTCTTCACTCAAATCCCTCCTTCCAAAATTGGTCCCAATTTTTTCAATATTATACAGCTCACTTTAGCTCCCAACCTAACACAAATGGAAATAACCACTTTTAAAAAAAATGTGTACATTATTTAGAATGCATGGTGTGATTCTGCCAAGACCAGCATAGATTTCTGACCTCCCAAATCCCACTTAAAGGTTACAGTTTTTTCCCCTGACATTTTTCTAAATGGATACTGGCAGCCATCATGCTTTGTTCCAGGTTAGCTAAGCAAGAATGCACCCCTTCAATCCATACTCACTACCCAATACTCTGTAACAAATTCTCTAACTTCATTGATGTTGGGCTCTTTATCCAGAATTAAGACCGGACTTTTACTCCCAGAAAAGTGAAACTTTTGGAATGGTCACCTTTCTCCTGAGTAAAAAGCTGGCTACTACTCCTATATGTGTGTGACCTTTTCTCTTCATCCCCTTAGTGTGAAATGACATCACTATTCCTTTGGGTCAATGTCAGCCTTAGGAATGAAGATCTGGTGTGGGCTACACTTACTGGCATAGTATATATGGAAGAGGCTGTTCCTATCTATATATACATACATACATAGCTATATATATATATATACATACCCCCCCCTCTCTGTCTGTCTGTATATGTATCTTCGCCTTAAGATGGCGAGTGAGACCTTGCCGAAACGTCACCAAGATATTCTCTATCCTACTCAGGGAAAGACCTGAACACATCTAGACCTACCTATACATACACACATATATATACTCTAGGTTTTAAATAAAGCTCAATAAAATCATTGAAAGATTTTCAGTTAGAGGTAAATTACTTTTTGTCAGACTTTTTGTGTGCAATGCTACTTTTAAATAATTTTTGTTTATTTATTTTGGTTTAGCTTTGTTTTTTGAAAAGAACTACAATTAGTTTTTCCCTGGAAGCAAAAATGTATATTTGAACACTTTAGAAGCTATTAAAAAAGGCAGTTTATTCATGACTAATTTTTAAAAGCAAAACAAACCAACGTTAAGTATGACCTGCAATAGTAATGTGTGGAACATTCTCTATTCATTTTTGTTAATTGTAGGAAATATTTCAGGTCTATAATATTGAGGCATTTTAGAAGATAGTAAGTATAAACATGAATAAGAGCAAAATGGGGGGAATTGCGAGCTCAATAGCAAAATGAATGTGATGCCTATAGCTGTCTTTACTTTCACTCTTATTTCAACATCCAATTTAAACTCATGATATATTTTGCCATTTACAGGGATTTGGTACAGAGAGAAAGATTCGTCAAGCTGGTGTTATCGACTAACTGGTCTCAAAGCAACTAACATTGGAACAAGGGTGGGGTCTGGTGAAGGGTAGTGAATATCCTTGTATTCATCCCTTCCAAAATCTAAGGAGCTATTACACCAGTTTTAACACCTTCCTCATGTTATGTTTAAAAATAAATTTATGAAACAGTTTTAAAATATGCACAGTTGCATCCTGGAGAACCTAAGGTGGCGCCTTATATTAACACATTTTAGAAGCTTTTTGAATGGTGCATTTAAAGCAACTGGTAACTGCAAATCTACTTTGCCTCTTTAAGTAAATATTATAGACAGTTCTATTCTGGGAGACCTTATGAAATTCTGCACTGAAAAGATATATATATAGAGAGACACAACATGCATATATTTTCCTTGATTCAATTTTGCCAAGGTATTATGCCTTAGGTCTCAATTATTTTATCCTCTCCAAGGCAGGGAAGGTTGATTTTCTGTTCATTTTCATCCAATTTCGAGGCTCATATGAGGATAGATATACTAACCATATTATATAGAATCTTGTATGAGTACTCACACTTATTTGATGGCCAAATGTTAATGTTTTCTATGCCTCATTTAAATTCAGATCCATTTAGTGAGCAAAATTATCTAGATCTCATTGAACATATTTTCCAAAGTAGACTACTAGGTTTTTTTTTCTAACCGCGATTAGCATGCATAGTGCAGAATTTCATAAGGATAAGGTGTGCCATCAGTGTGGTAACTTAAAGATATTTAAAACAATGCACAATTTGCTGCTTACAACACTGCAGCTTCTAAACCCGGTTTATTTTACTGATTTAAAAATAAATAAAAAGTTGTGCCTGAAGTGAATACATTTTTTTTGCAGCCAACACCCAGTGTACTGTAAAAGAATACTTAGGCTTTACATAGCTGTATTGAGACTTTCATCAAGGTGAAATAGTTGATGTCTGTGTGCTTTTTTTTTCTCCCCTCCTTCCAGACCCCCTCTCCCCATCCCTTCCCTTCCTCAGCCACACTTTATCAAGCAAGCAAACTGAATGATTGGTCTAAGTATTACTTTAACCAAAAAGATCAGGAGTTATTTTCTTTGAATAGAGGGCAGTACTGTGTTTTTTCCATGTTACCTCTATTCTCAATTTAGGGTTTTTCTTCTCTGGGAGATGCATTATCTTTGTAAAACAAACATTGCTTTCTCCAATTTTTCTGTTAATGGCAAAGAATGGAAATAGAATAAAGTTTTACTGATTTTGAAAATTTGCCTCTGTCTTGTAATTTCTTCATAAACATCTCTTACCTACTTTCCTGCTTGACCAATTTTATATTTTGAGAAGACATTCCAGATCCTGAATAAAAAGGAGACTTCTCCCATTTTTATGACCAAGCATTTTCCCAGATACAGTCTTCCTTTACTCCATTTTGCACGCTTGAAGATTAGCATCTAAAATCCCAACCACATTTGTGCATGCGCTAGCATTAGATTAACTGAATATTGGGTGACATTAAACAAGACTTGGTATTAATTTAAAATTCACACTAAACCAAATATGCATTATTTGAACTTGCTCTAATTGTGACCTATCTATAGCCCAAATTTCTGGCTTATTAAGTGTCAATATATTCAATACTGAATTTTGCTACAATAATAGAATTTGTAGATTTTGTTTATCCTGAATCAAAACAATTCTGGATCTGATCTGAAGCCAATTTAATAGAATTGTACTTTGGATTTAGTTCCAGAAAAATGCTTTCAAAGTGTGTGGGAATAGGAATTTATTTATTTTACACAGTACACTTAGAACCTGTCCATTTCTCAGAAATATCCTGGGCAGTGTGCAATTAAAAACAATGTAAATGTAACATATCTCTGTCTAACCAGGTGAGACAGGCCAGTGTAATAGAGAGAAGACTGTTCTGCTAGTAACCCATAAATATACAGTGCATTTAGACAGTATTCAGACCCCCTTCACTTTTGTCAATTTTGTTGTAGCCTGATTCTACAGTTGTTAAAAAAATTCCTCATTGATCTACACACAGTATCCTATAATGACAGTGAAAACAATTTTAGAATGTCACATGAAAAGGAAAGTATGGCCTCTTGAGTTCTATGGTTTTACATATCAATGATCTGGGTGCTTAGCAATTCTTAAAAGTAGGCAAACGCAACCCCAGATGAACACACGACATCACATCATTTATTTTACAAAAAGCAAGCCAAAATGGAGAAGCCATGTGTGGAAAAACTTTTTTATGATTCAATAGGTTGTGGAATCACTGTTAGCAATAACTTTTAAGTAATAGTTTTCTCTTATTGGTCTCACATTGTTGTGGAAGAATTTTGGCCCACTTTTCTTTGCAATATTGCTTCAGCTCATTGTGGTTTTGAGCATTTGTAGATGTACCACTCTCTTGAGGTCCCGCCACAGCATTTCAATAGGGTTACATCTAGACTGAGCCATTGCTTTAGCTGTAAGTCACATTTGACTTTTGAATACTTTGTAAGAAGAGTTCATGATTGACTCAATGATTGCAAAGGGCTCAAGGTCCTGTGACTGCAAAACAAGCCCAAATCATCACTTCACCACCATGCTTGATGGTTGGAATGAGATGTTTGTGCCGAAATGCTGTGTGGTTTTCATCAAACATCTCCACTTCGGTCTTGTCTGTCCAAAGGCAGTGTTCCAAATCTTGTGATTTGTTCAGATGTAACTTTGAAACTCAAGCCATGCTTTTGTTCTTTTTAGAAAGAGGCTTTCTCCTGGCAATCCCTCTAAACAAATCATACTTGTTCAGTTTTTTCTAATTGCACTGTCATGAACTTCAACACTGAACATGCTAACTGAAGCCTGTAGAGTGAGATGAAACTCTTGGGTATTTTGCTCCCCTCCCCCATTGCAGTCTGACCTTGAGTGAATTTACTGGGTCTTCCACTCCTGGGAAGACTTGCAACTGTCTTCAACATTTTCCATTTATGAATAATTTTTCTCACTGTAGAATGATGGTGTTTAAATGGCCTTATATCTTCCCAGATTCATGGAAACAACTGCTTCTCCAAAATCATTTCTGATATCTTTCCTCTGGCATTAATCTCAATGTTGGAGACCTAGCATTCCTCAAACTTTGGCTATTATAAAGGTTGTCACACTGTTTGATGATTGATTAAGGGTGTTTGATTAGTAGCATCTGGCTGCAACTTAGCCTCTCCATATTTATGGAAGCAGTAAGGATGTATTTAGTTTTTCACATGTGGCTTCTTCATTTTGGCTTTCTTTTTATAAAATAAATGATAACGGTGCAAATATGTCATGTTTTATTCAGTGGTTATATTGACCTAACTTTAAAAACTGATAAGGCCCAGATGATTTTTACTATGTCCTGATACGTAAAACTATAAAACACAGAGGATGAATTTTCTTTTTCACAAGACTATATTCCTATGGAGAAAAGGTGGTTCTTTAAAGTGTTATAGATAGGTTCAACTCTGCTGTTTTGTCCAGCATTGTATCAAACACTGATCAAGAGAATACAGTCTAGAAGCTCAAAAGCAGAAATTAAATACAGAATAAGTTCCACATTGCTTCCCAGCAATTTATATTTTATTATGCTGGTATTATGTAGCTATTCGGAACAAATTCCATGGATTTGTTTTGTTTACTTCTAAAATATCTAAATGTAACAGTAATGGCAGTTAATACTACATTTCAGTTTTGTATTAATAATCTAGATGTTAAGTGTTTTTACTGCAAAGCATCAACATTTTATTTTATTTATTTAGATTTATATGCTGTCCCTTTTGCCACAGTGATTCCAAGTAGCAAACAAGTAAACAAAAAACTATAATAATTAAAACAAGCATTCAAAACATACAATTCAAAAAGGAAACATAAGCCAAGATTGAAAACAGTATAATATAAATCTACCTGAGATTCACTAACTTCACAATTAATGCCTGGAAAAACATTGTAAGATACACTAATGATTTATTTGCTCTAATTTTCATCACCTGTATATAACTTGGAATTGTCTTTCTTCCATCAGACACTTCTTGATCTTCAATACATAAATTTCCTTTTTTTTGTTGCATCATAAAATCTATCAAGCATTTGGTGAAAATCATGCAGATTTTCAGTCAACAATACAATTAGCCCTTGACTTACAACCACAGTTGAGTTCAACATTTTGGTTGCTAAGCTTGTTACATGAATTCTGCCCCATTTTACGACCTTTCTTGCCGCAGCTGTTAAGTGAATCACTGTGGTTTTTAAGTTAGTAATGCAGTTAAGTGGATCCAGATTCCCCATTGACTTTGCTTGTCAGAAGGTTGAAAAAGGTGTTCACATGACCTCCAGACACTGTAGCCATCATAAATACATGCCAGTTGCCAAGCATCTGAATTTTCATTAGGTGACTGTGGAGATACTGCAAATGTGAAAAATGGTTGTACATCACTTTTCAGTGCTGTTGTAATTTTGAATGGTCACTAAACAAACAGTTGTAAGTAAAAAGACTACCTATACAACCCTGTCTACGTATGAAAGTATATGCACGTTCACATGTCTAATCTCAATACAAGCATTTGTTACATATTTACTGATACATATATTACATGTGGTCCTTGGTTAACAAGAGTGATTGGAACCTGAAACTCTGTCGTTAAGCAATGTGGCCATAAAACATGATATCATGCAACCACACTGATTCCAGCAATTCCTGTAGTTCCAGTTGCTGACCTCGAGGGAATCCCACATGGTTGTTAGTTACATCACACAATCACCATTTGCAACCTCCTGCCAGCTAACTGCAAGCAAGTTGCCAAGCACCTGGATCGTGATCATACAACTGCAAGGATCCTGCGACCATGACAAGCATGAAGGCCAATCATAAGTTTCATTCAGTACTGCTGTAATTTTGGTTGCTAAACAGTGATCACTGCACAAGAACTATTTGTACACAACCAAAGAACATACACCTTTGCCTTCCTCCCTGTTCAGTACTGAATTGCACAAAGTGTTCTGAAATTCAAGCTTAGTGTTATCATACAATTTCTCAGTCATGTATTTCTCCACGACCTGAAGGGGAGGGAGCCTCTAAACTGCATACCACTTGAAATAAAGTAACATTCATCTTCCCAAGTATTGATCATTGTTCTCTAGTCCCCTTTCAATGTAACATATATAACAAATCCAGCTATATTTTTTCTATAAACCCTTGCTAATTGTGATGGAATGTAGTAGTCTGGATTCCCAAGATGGAGGGGGTGCACTCGAGAGGACTAAAGAGGCAGCTCAGTCCAGATACTTTGTGTGAGAGTGGATGAAGACAGCCCCTCTCTAATAGTTCTCAGATATGCCTGATGTAAATAATGGAGTGCTTGAGTTTGGCAAGATTCTGTCTGTAGGTGTGAAACAAAGAAATCTGCTTAGAAGAATCAGGTCTTTCTTGGTTTTGGGACCTTATATCATCTTTCAATCTGGATTCTCTCAATATACATATATTCCGCATATAGATTGAATAAATAGGGGAGGAATTGACTACTTGATCATATCATATTACACTCTTTTCATTTCCTAAGCACAAAATTTCGTTTTTTCATTTTACTTGCTCATCCCTTCTCTGTACCACTTAATGTTCTCAAATTTTTAAGTTTCAATTCTCCATGTGCCATAAATCATCACCAGATTGGTTCCCACCAACCTTCATTGCATGGCACAGTGCCTAGCAGGGGAACCTTTAACTGGAGACCAGAAAAACTTTTTTCCAAGGCTGCTCTCAGGAATATAGCCCTAACTTCTCCAACGGAACCCTAAGCCTTCGCATAATTCCCAGGGAATTGTTTCAGATCAGAGACGATGCTGCAGCATTAATGAAACCGGAGCCGCGCTCCAGCTCTCCCCGGGCACTCCTCGCGCCCGAGACGTTGGTGGCCCTGGTTGATGACGTCAGCGCCGTGCTACGTCGGAAGGGCGTTCCGGCGACCGCCAAGCCTGGAAGTGAAGTAAGAGGCGGTTCATACTTAACTTGCCAGCCGTTGGGCAGAGAGGGTGCGTGGTCGCGGGGGGCGGTGGTCTCTTTGAAGTCCTTTCTCTCCAGGTCTGGGGTGGGAGGAGGCGCGGAAGCGGCGTGCCCGGTCAGGAGAGACAGCGGCCTCCCGTCGATCCCCACCCGCTGTCGAGAGGCGCTGCCTTGGGAGGTATTTGCTATCCGAGTTGGGCGTGCCCGTCGCAACCGCTCGCACCCTGCCTCCCTGTCTCCGACGTGTGCCCGATGTGCCCCTTTCCTGCCTCCGAGGGCAGGGCGTCCAATTCGGCTGCGTGTGGAGGGGGGCGGCGGGCCAGGGGGGGGCCTGCGAGGCTTCTTCTTCTCCGAGTAGGGTCCTGGGGGTTTAGCGCAGTCTGACCAGGAGCTGGTCGGTAAGGCCGGCTTGTGCTCTGTCACACACACCATCAGCTTTTACTTAACCTGGGTTTATACAATAGCTGGCATGGTTCTCAATAGTAAGCTGTGGTTTACAAGCCGCTGTGGTTAGCTTCCTAGACAGCCCTAAGATAAAATATGGCTTGCTTTTTTAAAGTTCCTCGTCTTATTAAGGAAATGGGATTTCCTGTCTTTGTAATAATCCAGCAATATATATGAGATTGGTAATTTACACAAAGCCGCCAAGTAATTTTCTTTCTTTGCAGAATCTGAATTTGAATCTTTTTACAATCCCTGCAGTCTGATATATGTAAACTGCCTAGAGTCACTTTGGTGAGATGGGTGGTGTAGAAGTTATGTTATGTTATAATATAAGTTGAATACAACGTAGCTACTCTAATTTACGTACTTATTTAGTGAGAAGGCTAATAATGTATGTGGTATCCCTTACAGTTAAGACCGGAGTTCGGATCAGTTGTTCCTGTGTTATCTTACTGTGTTTAGGTTACACCAAATGACCCCGATTTTTTTTTTCTTGGTTGCTTATTAAAGCTTTGCAAATATAGTCTTGAAAGGCAAATTTGTTTTGGTTGGGAGTTTTATGTAAAAGTGTCATGGCACAGTTATGCCCGTCTGAGTAGCTAGGGTGGAAAGAGATAATTTATTTTGCTGGGAGGTCTCTTGACTTAGGATCTGAATTTAAGGCATTATACTAGTCCTAGGTCAGAGAGAGAGAGAAAATTTTTCATAATTGACAGTACCTAATTAAGGATGATGGGATTGACTGAATGAATTGGATAGATGAATGACTCTTTGATGGAGAGAGAAAGTCCCATAATCTTGAATAAGGTTGTAGTGTAGACATCTTTTTAAAAAATTAAGCTGTCCAAGAGGTTTAGGACATGTGCTGCCTCTTTTTAGAGAACTCTGGAACATCTTGAGGAAATGGACTCCATAAAATCACATTCCTAGATTTACTGCTGAAATGGTTATCCTGATATGAATTTAATTGCCAGGAAAGCAATAGGAAGCATGTATCCTAATAACAAAAGGAACTTTTGATATTAACCATCACTTTGATACAGGTTTGGGCATTTAAGACAAATTGTTTTTTATTCTACTTGCAGGATCTGCCCAAGAAGTGTTAAGGTACATCTAAACTCTTCATGAAATTTGTGCCATATAGTTCTAAGGAATACTGTTCTATTTTCTATATTTTTTAACATCTACATTAGGAATGGACAATCTCTTTAACAATGTGATCCTTATTTTTTTGGTTTGGGTTGAAGCTTTTTGCTTCCATTCTCATGCATAATTTTATCAAACAAAAATGTTGCATCACTGGAAATCATTTTGCACTGAATCTTGATGAGATAAATTTTGGGTGCTACAATACAGCCTATAGACTGCATATTTTCCACCTCTGTCCTAAAAAAATGGAAGACCTGGATATGTAAAGTAATTCCTTTTCTACTCCAGTCGATCCAGGAAATGTGCCAGGTACCAATTGAGAGAGAGAGAGGAAGAGAGTAATAGAAACTGCAAAAAAGAAGAGATTAAGAAAATAAGACAACAAAAAATGCAGTGAGTAGTGTAGTGTAGTTTTTTTGTTGTATTTTAAGAGAAGGTGATGAGTCAAAAAAAATTATGAGACACCTGGCTTTTTTCTGGTTACTTAGCTTAGCGACAGGCCTGCATAACCCCTTGGTTGGGGCAAAAGGAAGTAGTGCACTCCCTTCTGTAATCAGAAAAAAGCCAGGTGCCTCATAAGAAAAAGTCTGATAGATCCCCTGATGTGCAAGCTGTCTGAGAGAGGGAGAACCTATGGCTCAATGACTAAGACATTAGCCTAGCATGTCATCCAGCTCAAGATCGAACCCCATCAGACGGTATGTCTCACTGATGAAAGCAAAATAAACTAGAAATGGCCATACGAGACTCCCTATCTTTCTTTGCCGGGTTGTAAAAAACTTTTTGCTGTAATAAAGTTGCTAAAAATGGAGGGTAAATTTATATATAGAATAATATATATTTTTGTTACCAACAGGGCCCTGAAGAAGGCAATGACTGAGTACAAATTGGTAGTAGTAGGAGCTGGGGGTGTTGGGAAAAGTGCCCTGACCATCCAGCTTATCCAGAATCACTTCGTAGATGAATATGATCCTACTATTGAGGTAAGGCTTTGAGAGTATTAACAGCTTAGCATACTAAGGGTGCATAGGTTGTTTTCTTCACTGCTCCAGGACTCCAGGTGAAGCATGTTCTTCTATATGATAAATTATAGTCACAGATACCAGCATCCACCTAGCTTTTTTGCTTGTTTGTCTGTCTGTTTGTTTCAGTGCTCAGGTTTATGTTTATGTACGTATTGTTATGTAATTCAAACATAAAGCCATTTCCCCAACTCCTTCCTATCATGGTATAATCCAGAAAATGCTTTACTTTTTATTCTGTTTGTGGAAGCTATACTTGGTGCTTAAACATTTTGTTTTGTTTTGCTTGTAAAACTTCTTGCTGTTATAAAAAAAAGTGTTGCCCAGCAACAGGCCAGCTAAAGCTCATAGTCTGGGGTCGAAAGGCAAAAAGGGAGTAGTTCACTCCCTTCTGTACTCTGGAAAAAAACAGGTGCCTCATAAAAAAGCCTGACATTTTGCTTTGTCACTTTTTACTGTCAACCACTGATCCCTGGTATTTATTTTCACTGCTTTGAAAAATTAATTGAAAAAGACTTGCTAGAAAGCATATGACAGATTATGTTGCAGGATAAAAGTAAGGATGGACAATCAAACAGGGAGCCATATTAAGCTTTGATGTTATAGGCCATGTCACAAAAGAAGCTGAGGTAATATAAAGAAATTAAAAATGGGTGAAAATTAAATATGAATATGAAATTTAATTAGATTACTATTAAATTTTTAAAATTTAAAATAATATGATTTTCTCCTCCTCTTAGCTTATCTTGATTATAATTTCAAAAATAGTTTTGCTTATTAACATTGAGTGGATATTTAATTTTGAAACTGCATTGATTTTTCATAGGATTCTTACCGTAAACAAGTTGTTATTGATGGAGAGACTTGTTTGCTAGACATCCTGGACACAGCAGGACAGGAGGAATATAGTGCCATGAGGGACCAATATATGAGGACTGGGGAAGGCTTTCTTTGTGTGTTTGCCATTAACAACAGCAAATCATTTGCAGATATAAATCTTTATAGGTAAGTCCTCCTTATCAATGGCAAGAGATACGATTGAGTGGCACATTGTCTACTAGATATCATAGTTTTGAAAGAGAGATGGTTAGTAAGGCAATGATTAGTAAATGCTGAGAAATTTTACTTAATATTATATATCGTGTCAAATGCAACTTTGAAAATATATTAGACACTAGTTGTAATAGATTAAGAACATCTGGTTACTGAATGGATTAGAAAATATCTATGAAGGTAGGCATAAAGTAGACTTGAAGGACATTTTTTCAGGATAATAACTAGCAAATTTGATTTCATTTCTACCCCTTTTTATCTAAAAAAATTACAATATAATATTAGATGTAATTCCCCCAAAAGAGGGCATTATTCTGGTAGAATAATTTCCTCAGGATTACAAGTCTTTTCACTAGCCAGAGGCAGATATCAATTGTATCTTGAGTGGGCTGTTTATCAATGACATCATAAAAATGTCAGAAAGAAGCACAGAAAGTATGTATTCTCTCTCTCATCATCATATCCCATCATATCTTTCCCCAGAGAGCAAATTAAAAGAGTGAAAGATTCAGAAGATGTACCAATGGTATTAGTGGGAAACAAATGTGATTTGCCAACACGAACAGTAGACACCAAACAGGCTCATGAAGTAGCAAAGAGCTATGGTATTCCATTCATTGAGACATCTGCCAAAACAAGACAGGTAATGAATTCTTGTATTTCTGCTCATATCTCAAGAAAATAGCTAGAGATTTTAGGTATATGGACAAATCTGACTGAGAAGAAAGACATATCATTAAGTCTATGGGTAGGAGCATCTATCTTGTAGGCTATTTCAATTTTTGACTTGTAAGAACTACACTGCCTAGTCCTATTTGCATATTTACATTAATTACTAATCTTGTAGTTAGGTTTTGAAGTGTAATCCACTTTCCTAAATTTTTCAGGTTACTGACCTGTGTGAAACTTAATTAGTTCTTATGCATTTAGGTTTTCTTTACATTTAATTGTTAATAGCTGTGTAAGAAACAGATTATATTTGGGGTGCAAAATCCTAGTTCGTTAAGAATGGAGGATTCTTAACATTAAGGAAGAACGTTATTGGTAAATTCAGCATAGAGTTTTTCAGGAGGAATGTGATAAAATAAAGTATAGGAAATAATTTACTTGCTTAAGATTGTATGTTTCTCAACTTTCCATTCAGGGTGTTGAAGATGCTTTTTATACACTGGTTAGAGAAATCCGTCAGTATCGAATGAAAAGGCTCAATAGCAATGAAGATGGGAATCAAGGCTGCATGGGGGTCTCCTGTCTTGTGATGTGATGAGGTAGGATTAGAATAGCTGATAGCTTATGTTTGGTAATTATGATACCTCAGTCTTTCTCAACTTTGGTGACTTTAAGATCTGTGGATTTCAACTCCCAGAATTCCCCAGTCAGCACAGAATCTGGGAGTTTAAGATCTTAAAGTCACCATGGTTGAGAAAGACTGAGGTATAGTATAACATTTTTGAACTATTAGATATTTTGAAAACAATTTGTAAATGTATTATATATGTTTAATCAAGGGGGGAATGAAAGCTTGTAAATCTCAATTGAAGACAATCTGCGAATAATGAAAGGGAATGATTTTTAAAAAGGCATTGGAGCTTTTCTGTCATTATGCTGATAAGACCCTGGATACGCCTATACAAAGCTCAGTTACATAAATGGATTTAGCAAAACGTAATTGGTACCCTCATCATTACTGGTAGAAAATGTTGCTTTATTATGTTGCAGATCAATTGAAGTTGATGCAATTGGCACCAAATCTCTGCATTATATTTTATAAAAATGGAAGTACTAACCATTTGGATAGAACACTCCTGATGATAAGACATTTGTGCTTGCAGCCTACTGACCTCTGGAATTTCATTTGCTTGCACTTTATATTGTCATGCACTAGTTCAGTCTCTGAAAATCATAATTAAATGTGTAGCTGTTCTTGGATTTTGGAGAGAGATTCTGAGACAAATCTGTGCTAATAATAATTTATGTCTAATAGAACAGAACTAACAAAACATATTTATCTTTTTCAGCTGCTTGAATCATCCATCCAAGCTCAAAGTTGAATCTTAATTCCACTGTGTTGCATTTCATGACGATGCCTTGGCCAGTATCATGCAAGTTGCCAATTGATCAATACTGAAACATTCTATCAGCACCAGAAGATACTGTTTCTGAACATCTACCTCTTTGCTCAGTTGAGCATGTTAAGAAAATCTCAAATGTGGGGTTTTTCACTTTTCTTTCTTTGGTAGGTTCAAACAGAAACTGATTATATGGGAACTATAGAGGCCAAATGCCTTGAAAAAATAACATCTCATTTTCTGGAAAGAAGGCTGGAATAAATTGTGATCATGCTATTCCGAAAAAGCCATTGCACAGCATTGTATGGTAACATATACCATTTTAAACCAGGATAATATTTGTCGCATTTCCTATTCTATGTAAAATATTTGTAATGAACTTTAGGTTAATCACACCTAGTCTAACCTCTCTAATTCTGGCCTTTTTATAACAAAGGGAAAATTATTTGATTATCAAGTGCCTCTTTACAAAGGCAAGCTAGACCTTAAGCCTTATCATGCAGGTTGCAGCTCTGATTCCTAGCTGACCATTCTTAATGTTTAAAGCTGACTCAGTTGATTGGTCTGTGTAACCCAGTATTATCTATGCTTGGCTTTATTGTCTTATCCTTCTAATTGGGCTTCCCAATGAACTGAATGTGGGAACTTTTGCAGAACATATTTACTATCACTGGGCTTTTGTCATCAGAGTTCCTTGCATCATTGACTGAAAGGCACTTTGAGATCAAGATTCTCCTGAAGAAATAGCAGTCAACTGCTATTTTCCATGTTTAAATACAACACATTCCATTTATCTTGTGCTTGAAGGTACTGGTGTTTTCATCAGGACCACTTATTAGCCGTTGATACTGTCAACAGCTATTACCCCATTATCAGTCATAAAACATGGCTGTATAAAGTTTGTGTAGAAAAAAATATGTTCTATCCCAGCTATTTCTACACTTCTATTTTTAGTTAAACTTATTTTACTCATTTGATACCATTGTCAAGCACAGTGTCTTACTATTGAAGAAGTGTATTTAGGGAATCAACTTCATTAGCATTATTCATTTTGAAAGCTCTCTCCAGGCTACTGCTGTGCAGTGAAACTAGAGGTGAAGAGCTGAGGTAAAACAGAACTAGAGGAGTAGAGAATGGATTTAATTTTCCTGCTGCTTAAAAGTAGGATTAAATTGATACTGTACATTTATCCTTACAAAATATGGAGCTGGATTCCTCAGTAGCCTTCATACCTCTATCATAAAAGAAAAGGAGCTGTGAGTTTTAATGCTAGGGAGTAGTTGATTGGGTTACTATTTATATGATGTATCCAAAGTCTGGTTCTGAATCCCATGTATGTGCATCATCTCGTGAGTGAGTGAGTGAACTACCTTCACTAAAGGTAGATGCTTAAAATGAGGTGAGGTGAGGTGATATAAAAGCTGTTTGTGTGACTGTTTTACATATCTAATTGATGTGATTGTGTTTATTGAAGCACAAAAATGACTTAAATAGAAATTGAATTTGTGGTCATTAAGTGGTTTACTGGTTTACAATATTGCCATTTTACTGCATAAATTCTAAATTGGATAGAAAACCGCTATCCAACCTAATCCAGACTATCCAATCGCCAAGTAAGACAGTTGGCATATTATTTCCTAAATATATAACCTAATGGGTCATTTCAGACATACTTGATCTGAAGCTAATTTCATACAGCATTACATAGGAACATATAAATACTGTGTTCATATGCTGTACTACTGGCTAATGTGTTAATATTAAACCAAGCAAAAGAGCTCATTTTCACGAGAAGCTGATATCCCCTGAGCAATAAATTGATACTGTTTAAAGTCCCTTTGCATGTTGCTCAATGCTGCATAGCATTCAGTTTTTTCTTAGTGTGACTCCTTTGTTCTATGGGAGGTATGTGGCATATACACTGGTGAAGATAGTGAAATTTGCTGAATTTCTATAAGTCGGCCAGCTGTGTAAATTACTACTACAGAACATGGGACTGCCTTAAGAGAAGTACACCAAATTGATGTACTTAAAAGAATTATTGAGAAATCATACTTCTTGGTTAGCATTTGCAGTTTGCCAATGAATTGGAGAAGCACATAGTAATATGTTAGTAATTTTTCACCTAGGCCTCACTTTTATTAAATTATATTTCATCACACATGAAACAGTAGGCTAATTAAAAAGCAGTTTGTAGAATGAAGTGGGTGAAATCAGCTAATTTGGGTGATAGAAGCAATTTTCAAGCAACTGCTTGCTTCAGCATATAACACATTTCTTTAAAAGTGGGTAGCATTGTAATTCTCACCTTCTTTCAATCCTTGAAATTTCCTGCATTTACATTTGTATTATATGCAGAGGATGTTGTAGTGGGCCACAACAATATATTATTCATGAGTAGTGTACTGTCTTATCCAGATCACTGTTTGTTTGTTTCTATAGCGCTAAGTAAATAAGGGATTCCATGGGGAACATTTGAAATAACGCACAGTGGTGACAAATATGAAGCTAAATCTCATCTTCAGGTAGTCCTCAACTTACAGCCGCAATTCAGTTCAAAATTTCTATTGCTAAGCAAAGCAGTTAAGGTTTTGCCTCATTTTATGACTTTTTTTGCCATAGCTGTTAAGTGAATTATGTGGTAATTAAGTGAATCTGGCTTCTTCCATTGACTTTGCTTGAGAGAAGCCAGTTAGGAAAGTTACAAATGGTGACCACATAACCTTGGGACAATGCAAGTATTATGCATGCCAGTTGCTAAGCACCTGAATTTTGATCAAGTGTTGAAAAACTGTCATAAATCACTTTTTTCAGTGCTGTATGTTTGAACAGTCACTAAAGGAATGGTTGTAAGCTGAGGACTACCTGTACAGAAAATTTAGGAAAGCACCATGCACATTATATATAGAGAATGGTTCCTCACAAATTATCATGAACAGATGTATAACTAAAATAGGTGTATTCTCTTGAATAAGAGTATGGAACATTCTGTTGGTTGCAGATTTAAAAAGTAGTGTTTTAAAATAATTTTTACAACCATATTCCTCAACTGATCAGGAATATCTTTCTTGTGATTTTACAAAAGAATCTTACCTATTTATGTATTTCTGCAGTAGCCCTTTCCCCAAAAAGTTGCATTTTCTAGTTTACTCTGTACACATATGGAAAAAAATCTGTTTCAAGCTGGGCTTCCAGTTAAGGGTCCTTGTTTTTCCTGTAACTGATAATAATGCTGTTAAAATTACACTAATAATTTTCTGTAGGTGCCATACATATTAATTTTATTGGATTGACGAACTGAAAACAGGATTACAGTCTTTAATCTGCTTAATATTTTTAAACATTTCCCATTACTAAAAGGATAGTCCTGATAACAGCAGGACAATAGTATGTGAACTTAGACAAAGTGTTGGTCCTTTTTAAAGGAATAGTTTCCTTCACAGTATGAAAGGCTTTTGTAAGCTGTGTGGATTGTCTTTTTTAATGTTTCAGAACATTTAATATAATAACTGTTTCAGAAATTTTTTTGCCCAAATGAAAATGTAATTGATCCACTAAAACCTATGGTCAGATTCTTGTGTTAGTTGCTCTCTGTGGTTTTTAAAAAAAATATTGATAAGTTCTCTAAACTTTGCTAAGATACATTTGGACTGTTTTGAAAGCAAAAGTGCCTTTGTTGCCTAATATATTTGAATTCCTGGAAAGTTATGTCAATGAGAAATTCCCAATCACAACAAGTGATAGCAATTTGCCAATTTGGGCTGATTTTAGAAAAAGCTAAGCGGGGTTGAATGGAGTTCTATTTAGACAAATCTATTTAGACAAAAACCCAACAAACGATTCTCCTTTTACCAACCTTCATTCTATTCCTATAGAATCATTAGGAGTTGAACTTCATTAGAGAGACTTTAAAGATTCCAATTTTTTATGTGTGCATAAAATATTGTGTATTTTAAGTACCCTACTCATCTCTCATAATATATGATAAAGCCTGGACAGGGTTAGGCTCTATTTTCCATGGACAAAGCAAGAAGGAATTGCAAGATTGTGTGTATATATCACTGAGGGTCATCATTGATAAAACAATGAAGTCAAGATTCTGTTCATACATAATTCAGAAGCAGCTAAAAATAATGTTTAACTTCTGGAGCTGATATTCTATCACTTTGTTTATTTGGATAATGAAATGACTTGTTTTAAGAATGTTTTAATATTTGCTGTATCACCTGATTTCACTTTTAGTTATATGTTTATTTCTAGGTCTCACATAGCTGAATACCACAGTTAATATGCAACAGTAGATGCTGTGTGGATTAAAAATGGGCCATGCTTCCAATGTATGGTATTTCATCAACTTACTCTCTGGATTTCCAGACCACTAAATGTTAAAGGTTGACATATTGTCAAAGCACTAAATCTCATTCCATTGTAATGTAACCCATTTTTAAATGTGTTTTAAGCAAATTGTTTTTTTCTTAAAATATATAAATATTTCTTTAGTGTGTTTGTTCAGTAATTGGATCAGAAACAACATCCCCTACTTTGTATTTTGAAATGTGTATGGTTCATAATTATTGGAACCTGCAACTATTACAAGGTGAATCCCTCTCAAATGATTATGGACCATCTTCAAAACACCTGAAGATCTATGAATAATTACAGTATATTTTGGCCTGATCAGATCCCTAGATTTTCAGTAAAGCTGTTCCAAGTCTTGTGGTCAGTCGCAGATATTTAGCTAAATGTTTGGAAACTTAAAAATATTTTGTTGGTATTGTAGAATGGCAGAAATATACCTTTCTGTAAAAAAAAACCACCACTTTTTTCTTTTCTAAATTACATTTTATAGTATAAATGAATTTCAGATATTTTTTATTCTTTAAAAAATAATGGGAATTCCAGAACAACTCATTGATCACATGAGAAAGTTATATACATGGCAAGACATCAGTGTATTCTATTTAATACTCCTTTCTCCTAATTTCTCCACAAAATACTACCCTGTGAAGTGATTTGGGCTGAGGTCACCCAGCCAGCTTTTATGCTGAAAAATGTGGAAGGTATAAAATGATGACCAGCAGCAAGAGGGATGGGCCTCAGTTACAATGGGGATGAATGCACTTTTGGAAGATCTGAAAGACCAGGTTAGGGATTGATAGCCATGGAGAAAATTTATATGGTTGCTAAGAGTTGAAAATGATTTGTTGGCTTATAATCACCTACCGTTTAAAACATATAACCTGAAATAAATATGGAAACATTACTTAACAGCCAGATATTTAGGAACAAGCATCTAATAAACAGTCATGGAAGAAACAATGCCCTAATCAAGGAAGAAACTCTAATCCTAGCCAATCTGTTATACATAAACAATCAGCAAGCTCCACCCTCCTGTGTGCTGATGATACTTTCTAGCCTGGTAATGAAATGTTTGCAGGAAAATATGCAGTTTTGTGTTATCTACAAGAGTTCTCCATACATTTTAAAATTCATTCTCATCAAAGACAATTATAATTTGATGGACGCAATGTTTAGTTTATAGACTTAAGAGGGAAGTCCTCTCCTATTTGATATCCGTGACCTAAAAATTCTATATTAAGCATTTCCTCTGAAGTGCCTGAGCAGAGAATGGCTTCAGTTATCTTATTTTAAATGGAAATTATGTAACTTGTACTGGCCCAAAAGCCTCCAGTTCTACTTTGCCAGCAGCTTTAATCTTTTCTCAAAAATTAAAACCAACAGTTGTAAACAATAACCTATGGCAGTGATGGCTAGCCTTTTAGACATCGAGTGCCCGGACGAATCGCAGTTAAAGAGTCATGGCTTGCGATGTCATGGCTTGGCGCCGCTACTCTGAGCATGTGCATGACTCTGCGATGCTGAGGCAACTTGGCTCATGTGCCAGTAGAGATGGCTCTGCATGCCTGCCGTGGCACGCATGCTGTAGGTTTGCCACCACTGACCTATCATGCCCAAGGTAGATGCGTCTCAATACAACCCAATGATAAAAACCATATGAACAACAGAACTCATCTAACCTCATAGGCCTGATTCACACAACACACTACACCAGATTGAAAAACCTTTCTGGCTATGCTTTTCTGTTTTTATCAGTCAGCTATGAGGTGGTAGGAAGAGTGGAAGGGATGTCATACTGTCTCAATGGTGGTGGCAGGATTAAAACACTATTTTTAGTGGTACCTGCAGGTAGTTGTAAGGAATGAAAGAATATTAAACCCAGTGAAGGTTTAATATACCTATTACTGTGTGGTAAGATGAGCAGCCAATAAAAGATAGACAGACAGACAGATTTTGAAATATGCCAAAAATGGCAAAAGTGACATGAACCTAGCATATGGTACTGCAAAAATTGCTATGAGCTAAAAGGAGCATTAAGCCATGATTTATTAGGAATAAAATATACTGTATAACAGAATATATATGAGATAAGTTATTTATTTACCCTATTACATTGATTATAAGATGCATGTTTTTCCTTATTTTGGTGTCTCTGTATTCATGGTGCATCATATATTCGATGGCGTCTTACCAGGGTAAAGGTTTTTGTATTTTTTTATTTCAAACAGGAAAATAAGAGTGCATCTTATAATTGGTGCCATCCTATAATCGATGTAATACAGTATTTGTCAAATTTATTGGCCGCTCATCCTATCTCAAGGTAACTCTGGACAGGTTACAATTGTGAAAGATAAAAGCTATATAAATTAAAAACATAAGTTAGTACAAAAAGTCAAACACTGCGGTGCAATTAAAAGATGGAAGGACGGGAGCAGGATAGGGGTAGGTGGAATCTGTTGTTAATCAATCAACCACCTCCATTGTGATTGATCAATTAGCAAAAGTTTACTGTGGTTTATAAATCACAGTAACTAGTTCACAGAATATATGTAGATTAGCACCATGTATGTTCTAGGCCAGTGGTCGCCAACCTTTTTGACCTTGGGGATCACCAAATTCACAATTTGAAACCAAATTGACCACCAAATTCACAATTTGAAATACATTTGTAAAATAATTGCCAGGTTTCCAGGTGCCCCGCAGATCGATCTCCGGGCACTCGGGGGTCAAATTATAGGCTTCCGGGCACCCTGCGGGCGGATTTCCAGGCCTCCTGGCGCACCGCGGATCGATCTCTGTGCCACCGGACACTGTGCCAGTCAATCGTGCGCTGGCTGAACTCCAGGCACTCCTGCCAGCCAAGCCGACCCCTTGCGGCCCACCCAGATCTTCTGGCGGCCCACCAGTGAGCTGGGACCCACTGATTGGCAACCACTGTCCTAGGCCATAGAGATGTAGATTGGGGAATAGTTGCTATCTAGGGATCAAATAAGTTTTTATTAGTTATTTGCTCATTTTATAAGCTGCCCCAATTGTCCAAGCGACTAATCAATGGAAGTTTAAAAAAATAGCAGTTACTAAGCAATATACATTATTATGCTGGAAGGAAACACAGAATACAGCCAAGAATAAAATATCTGTCAGTGACACGCAAAGCCTGCTTGAAGAGCCACATGCCTTCCTAAAATGACAATAAGGCTGGAGCTGTACAGATAACAAGGGGAAAGTTGTATCTTTGTAGTTCTCTATCGTCATGTCACAACCTCCAAAAGAGCTCCACATATTTTCTGTTCTTTTTCTGATGACCCTGCTCTAGTTCATCTGACTTTTTGAATAAAAGAAATAACAAGAGCTCATAAGGGAATTAGTATTACTGTAAAGCCTGAAGGTCATTCTTGGTTTCAGATGCAGTTTTAATACCTTTGACATTAACTCCAGAAATATTAGAAGCGAATGTAGTTTTACCGCCACCTATAGAAGACAGATAGTTTTCTGGAAACGGATTGAGAAAGCTGGGACAGTCTTTCCAAGGATGACGTGTGGGATTGGACTGCAGATATTCAGTAAATTAACATATTGAGCTCAGCCTGGACACTCAGTTTCAGAAATGGTTCCAATTGCATTTCAAAATGGAAGAATATGTGAGAAAATTCCAACAAATAATGAGCATCTTTGTGAGGACAGAAACTTGTGGTCCCTGTATTCAACTGTGGCTGATGTGAGAAAGATTTTCTGGAAGAAAAAGTAGTTCTGCAGATCATCTAAAACCAAAATCCTATGTACATATATTGTGGTGGGACCCCTGAGGCCACGTTCTTGGGTAGGAGATGCTGGGGGAGCACACATTGAAGAGATCGCGATAAGGAGAGCTATGTCTCCTGTCTGACCTGACCTGCAGCGCTTAAGTGAGCTGATTATCCTTGGGCACAGTGGAGTATGAGTATGAGCTGCAATTGGTGCTAAAGTAAAATTTGGCTAGCAAGTCAACAGAAATTCTTTCATGGAATTATTATCTTCTCCTTCAAGACAAGCAATAAAATAAAACCACCGGGAGAAAAAAGTCTCCTAGGTGTATTATGACAGGATATCCTTTCAGAGGGAAAAAATGTATCCTTTTTAGGTGGCAGATTTAGTATATAAATGTTTCCCTACCTGCCATGTCTCTAAATGCCTGCCTGCCTGCCTTTAATTTTTGAAAAAAGGAACTGAGGAATTCTGGAAGTTTCTGCCCAGACCTGTTAAAATTCCCAAGATTCAGAAACACTTCTCTGAATTGTGAATAGTCACCAGCTAAATCTATGCTCTTCCATCAGGGGACTAATAATACTTCTGTTCTTGCTGCAAAAGAAGAAAAAGTAACAATAGCAGATAGACATAACTTTTAAGCTACTTGTCACCTAAAGTAGTCTCAAATTGTGCAGGTCTCATTTATATGGCATAAGACCTTTGGAATAGAATCCTTCAAGATGTATGCACTGGAAACTGAGCCATGGTCTGTTGTATAAACTGCAGCTCAATTGGTTCCCAAAGCATCTTAAATCAAAACCCACCAGACTTCATTATAGCTTAGGTTGATGCATGAACCTAGCCTATTATTTTATTTATGATTTATTTAATTAGATTTATATACCGCCCTTCTCCCGAAGGACTCAGGGCAATGTACAGAAAACATAAAAATTTAACATTGAACTTTAACAATATTTACAAAATTATGGGGTGTGGGGGGAAAGGAAATGGGAAGGACGGGGGGGATAAAGCCTACTTTATAGCTTAGATTTTCTTTCATATGGGATGCCTGTGGCTGGAAACAGAACCTTTTCTACGGCAGAGTCTAGCTGTTAGGCATCAATTCTTCCTGATCTGTTTTTTGTTCGTTTGTGGAAAAAGAAGGCTGTGGTTATTAATTATGGCTTTTAATACTGTAGTTCATACTGAACATTTGAGTAAGTACACTTTGTGAACCTGTCAAATTAAAAATAAAACAAGATGCCACGTGAGGCATATGCAAAACTGCTTTCATATATCTTATTGTTATGGTTCAAAGATTGCTAAATGGGGTACTTAGCCAAGGCAGTGAGGCACACGTTCAGACTACTGTACTCATCTTCAATGTACAGGAGTCCACGACTTACAGCAGTTCATTTAGTGACCGTTAAAAGTTACAATGGCGCTGAAAAAGGTGACTTATTTCCGTTTTTCACATTTATGACGGTTGCAGCATCCCCATGGTGCCATGATCAAAATTCACAAGCTTAGCAACCGGTTCATATTTCTGACAGTTGCGGTGTCCTGGGGCTGCGTGATCAGCTTCTGTGACCTTCTGACAAACTAAGTCAATGGGGGAAGTCAGATTCACTTAACAACCATGTTACTAACTTAACAAATGCAATGATTCACTTAACAACTGTGGCAAGAAAAGTGGTAAAATGGGGCAAAGCTCACTTGACACACGTTTCACTTAGCAGCATAAATTTTGGGCTCAATTGTGGTCGTACGTCGAGGACTACTTGTATGTTTCAATTAACCCCAAATAAGTCTGCGGCATTGTTGGCTGCGGCGAAAAGTTAGTCTGACTGCAGCTTTAAATAGTCCTTTGCTTACTTGTTCATTCCTTTTAGAGAAGAGGAGTTGGGTTACAAGAGCATGGATAAATAATAAAATGAGCATTGGCTGGCTGTGAATCTTCACTCTTCCACTTGCCTATTCCAAAGCCAGTTCCTGAAAGCTTTACTGAGGTGGTAGGAAAATGCCACAGGTGAAAGTTTCAGGTGAGTCTATACCCAGCAGGTTGGTAGGTAGATTTTATCTCAGCATAGCTAGGTTGCCTTTGTAACTATAAAAGTCATGTGCTATTTATTTTTTTTACTAAGTACTGTGCTGGGAAAAAAGAACTTGAATGAAGGGTTGGTAAGCCTTTTAATTTTCCCCACGTGAGTCAGTTGGTAGAAGCAGGTAGCTGTTATTCCAAAGATGGGGGAAAAGTTAGAAGAATTCACTTCACTCCCATCCCTGAACAGAAACTGGTGAGGTAGTGCAGGGATCCCCAATCCCCGGTCTGTGGATCAGCACCGGGCCGCAGCATGCCAGCAACCGGGTCGCACAAACAAGCCAAGATCCATTCACAGGATGCAGACAGCATGCAAGGCCACCCTCCTCCGGTCTGCAGGAAAGCCTTTCTCCAAGGATCCAGTCACTGGCGTCCAAAAGGTTAGGGGCCACTGAGGTAGTGGGTAAGGCGGTAAGCTGAGAGTAAATTAAATGTGCCAACTGATGCCAACTAGAATTACAGGAGTTTATCCAGAAATTTATTATAAACCTGGAACTCAGTGCAGCTAGGAAGCTGAAAAAAAGAGGAGTGGGGCAGAACAGGGAGAGAGATAACAAAGATACCTTTGTTTGCTAAGTATAGCTGTTTTATTCAGAGGTGATTATTGAAATATTAACATTCTCTCAAAAGAATTAATAGACATTGCAACTTTACTAACTTGTTTACGGAGCATGTAGTATATAGAAATATGTGATTTGCGCACATTTATATTTTCACTAAGCATTTACTTTTGATGGCCGGTGATTCAGCTCAGGTCTTAGGGTCCGTGCAGTTAATATTTATGAATATGTACAGATTAAGACCACACCTTTTGATACATATTAGAAGAATGTATAGAAAGTGCTGTTGATGTGACTCTCAGATTCATGTTTGCCCAGACTGAAGCTTTGAGAAATATTTAAATTTCTCTCTTTGACTCTGATCACGACTTTTCTTAATGCTTTGTTAATGCAGGATCCAACCTGAGTTGGTCATCGGTACCAGAGGTTTAGTCTGCTGAGCTTTCGGACACATGCTGGAGCCCTTCCTCACAGAACCTCTCTCACACCAGAATGTGCTGGATGGGCTCCAGTATGACTCCGAAAGCTCGGAAGTCTAAATCTCTGGTCCAGTGAGTGACCCAGATTGGATCCTGCAACATTATCCTGGGACACCTTTATTTGCCTTCATTCACTTTGTTAATATAAGGCGATATGCAGAAAGTTTAAGTCACAGTTTTTCAGACATTTGTCTATTGAAAATTACAATTATACATGTGAGAGTGAAGCACCCCTCAAGTGTTCCATCCTGCAACTTAGTGAAGAAACATGAGTATTATCAAGGAGTCAATATTTGAAATACAGGTTGTCCTTGACATACAACCACAATAGAACTTTCATTGCTAAGCAATGAGGCTTTTAAGTGGATCAAACCCAATTTTACAGCTTTTTTGCCATGATTGTTAAGTAAATCACATCTTTATTATTATTATTATTTGGCTTTCCCCATTGACTTTATAAGAAACCAGCTGAGAAGTCCGCAAATGGCAATCACATGATTCCGGGATACTGCAATGATCATAAATACATGCTGAAAGTGTGAGGATTGGTCAGAAATCACTTTTTCAATTGCATTGTTGGCATAATCTGCCCTGGTGAGAAAAATGGATTCCTGGCTATTGCTGGGTTTGTTCAGCATCTCTGCATGTGAGAATTTGGTGCTGTTAGGAAAGAGACACCTTCTCTGTCTTTGTAGAATGTGGCTGTGGCAACAGCAAAATAGGGTTACCAGATGTACCCCTTTTTGTCCTCATGTCTTCCGTCTGGCAGGCATAGGCTTAAAATAATTGCTATTTGGCTCTTTTATTGTTTAATTGTGGGATTTAGGGACTCTTTTCACAATAGTAATCATTCAAACTTTTGTGAATTGTGACCTTGTAAATGCTCTACTTCTTTCTTTTTCTCATCTGTCAATAGAGTGAACAGCCTTCATTTGCATTATGTAATTTGTTTCCTGATTCCAGCAGTTACCTCCAGTTCAGCTCCTTTAAATCTATGGTCACTAGTCTGTTGATCACATGACTCATCCTATGTTTCTATTTGAAATTTGAAAACTGCATTGTGGGCAATTATATGTTATTGCTATCAAAAATTCTTGAAAATAAAGATTGGCAGGGGAAAGAATTGCAAATTTGAAAAATCAGTCTTTTGATGCTGGAAAAAAGTAATTCCATATACATGAAGGCCTAGGTTCTTCTTTTGCAATTGTGCTATAATTTTTGTCATGGATGCCAAGAAAGCTAAAAACTTAGTGGTTTTTCTCTCACATCCACACATCTGTCTTCTTTTTCAACTGTCCCTATCGTCAGTTGGTAACTCTACACAGAAAGAATGGAGGTAAAAATCCAGAACAAGACTATCCCTCTTACTATCTTCTATCTATATTGTGTCCTCAAGTAGTGAGGGCTTCATTCTTTCTAACTCATTCTCAATATGTAGTATCACTGGCACTGCACACAACTGTCACTAGCCTCATCTCCAGCATGCCTCTCTAATCATCATGACATTTTATGCTTATCTTGCTTATTCCACCTGCCCATCTTTTGCTACTTCCAGGTCCTATCAACAGATCAGATACCCATCTGATTATTACTTCACCTCTACTTTAATAATGGTAATATTAGTTGCAATTTATTGCTCTGCAATACATTTGCAGTCGTTTGTATGTGTTGTGAATGATCACAGTCTACAATACTACACATCTCCCTCTGCAAAAGAGATGACTTTGTGAATGTACACAGTTCAGGAAGTCCAGCCTTTCCCGGTGCTGGTAGCATTTGGCAGCCCACAGAGAGAGGTAAAAACAATTGTTGTCCCCCCCCTCCCCTGTAGTCATCTCATCAACTTCTGATTAATGGGTTGCAGTTTTCAAAAAACTGGAGATATCCAGGTAATTGGAACAGAACAACTGCTTCAAGGAATGCCTATTTTCATAGTCATTGGAAAAATGTACAATCAGGAATTTGCACCAAGTACTTTATTTCAGTCTGTTGTCATGTGCTATGCTAAAACCCATATTTTTAATGTATTTGTACAAGATATGGAACAGTACAGCCTTAATCAGTTCTCAGGCTATTTTTATGAAAATACAGTTTTCCTTTAGAACTTACAGGCAGTCCTTGACTTACAACACAACTGGCTTCGCAATCTCAGTAATTCAGTGAAGATCACATGACCACTTAAGCTCAATGATTGCAATCCTGGCTCACCCAACTGCGGTGTAAAGGGAAGCACGGGGGTGCCTCAGGGGGTGGGGGAGGCTCTGAGAGGTCCATGGCTCACTGGCCCATGGAAACATGCTGCAGGCCAGAAGGCATCAGCCGGTTCCCCACCCAGTCACAAACGGGAGCTCTTAGCCAGCCCTAGGGTCTACCAGCATGCACGAAGTTGCTGCAGACCTGGACACTTTCGGTGCGCTTTCCACCCAGTCACACACAGTCTCAGCCATTTAAGGGACTCCATTTGAAGGATCACAAGAATAGCACCCACTTGCAGAACGGTTTGTGTAGGAAGGCCCCACCTTGGATCTCCTGGGCATGCCTCCCAGAAGCTGCAGAAAAACAGAAAAGGAAATTGTATGCTGCTGGGTGCTGGAACTGGCTAAGGACTCCTGCTCATGGCCAAAGATGTCTGGGGCTTTGGCTGCGTCGTGCATACTGGTAGGTTCTGGAGTCGTCTGAGGGCTCTCCTGCATGGGTCGGTGGGAGGTATGCTGAAGACTTCCAGGGCCATGCTCATGCTGGTTGCCTCTGAGGGTTTCTGAATGTGGCTGGGTGGGACTTCCCCTTTCTCCCCTCAGATTGCAACCTGTCCTTCTGGGAAAGCTGACAGGAAAGATTGCAAATGGCAATCACATGATCGTGGGGTGCTTGACAACTAGACCTGGGTATGAACAGGCTGCTAAAATGCAGTCATGTGATCACGGGGTAGTGGTGGTCTAATGTTTTACAACAGCTGGAAGTACTTTATGGGCAATAAAGCACCTTATCTCAGGCTTTCATAATTACAAATGGTCATTATACGGCATGGTTAAAAGTTGAAGACTACATGTATAGTAATTTGTTCCCTAGCATGCTGGCTGGGGATTTCGTAAAATTGAATTCATACATCTTAATTTGCCAAGGTTGAAAAACTGTCGTATTGTATTTTCTTTTAGTTGTTTCTTTTTTGACTAATTTGCCAACTGACATAAACAGTACCAGGCAAGAAATAAGGGGACTCTTGAGTTCTAGTCCTGCCTAGCCATGAAAGCCAGCTGGCTGACTTTGGACCAGTCACTCTCTCTCAGTCCAGCTCACCTCACAGAGTTGTTGTTGTTTTGGGGAAAATAGGAGGAGGAAGGTGTGTTGAATATATTGAGTTATTTGTAAAAATAATAAAGGCGGGATATAAATAAATAAATATAAATAATACAGGAAACTCTATAATTTGTCTTCTATGCGGAATATTTTATTTTAACATTTAAAGTAAACAAAGAAAAAGGGAAGAGTTGGAGTGTACTTTATATTTTTAAAATAAGGCTGGTTTTATTTATCTCTTCTAAGATTGGCTTATTTCCCCAAAAGACTAAATCTTCCAGTCACCATGAATCTACTCTACATAACCAGAAGATGGCATTGTTGGAATTATTTCAATTTTTGCATTTTGATCTTTTAATTCCCTTTTTAGTTCCTAATCATTGCCTGTTTCAGAGGTTCTTTCCCCACCTGCTCCCATATCACTCTATCTCATCAACTACAGTCAATAAAAGAGAAATGCAACTTTTCATTATACACAGGTAGACCTCACTTAGCAACTGTCCTATTTTGTGATCGTTCAAATCTATTATAAGGTTACAGTAACAGAATCTTGCAAGTCTGAAAATATCTCTCTCCCCCTTGTCTTTACTTTCCAAGGAACTAGGTAGAGTCTCTTCTGAGGTGCTTTTCATACCCCCATTTCTTCAGTGTGAGGGCCAAGCAACATAGAATCTGTAATACTAGAACATGGGCTTTATAGTACTGTTGGGCTGAGTTGTCTCTTATCTGAAGATTGTCCTGGCTAGGACTTTCCCTCCTAGGACAGTTGCCTGTCAAAAGTATTCCACTGATTATTATAGCCTTCTTTTGCTGTGTTCTCCTTATATCTAATACATTTTTTCCAGATGGGTCACTACTACTATTTTCTTCTTAGCAATACAACTTGAGAGCTTGATCTCTTCTCAGGATATACACAAAGTTGATATCCACCTTTCTGCTGTATCTGGTGGATTAAAATGACCTACTGTTCTATTACCTTTTCCCAACAGAAACAGATGATGCCATGCGCTCCTTTGCAGAGATCGTTTTTGCCTCAGAGGTGAAGGATGAAGGAGAACGGCATGAAATATCTCCTTTTGATGTGGCAGATGTCTGTCCTATCTCACATCATGAAATGCAAGAGCACATGATCAAGCAGGAGAACATAGGTGCTTCTGATAAACGGTGAGAATTGGGCATATGTCCTGAAAGTTTGTATAGGTAATATTCTAAGGCTAAGGTCTTCTGCTATGGGTTCCAGTGCCAGCCCATAGCAGAGGCCTTAGCCTTACAATGTTACCTGCCTTAAACTCAAAACTGAAAGACAATTATCACCCTATATATTTATTTTAAATGTTATAAATAAATAAATATATTCTGGGGGAAAATATTTGAAATAGTAGCATGGCAGCCATTCAAAATATTGTGGAAGAAATAGATTATCTGTATCCATGACATCAGGTCTGGATATGGGATGTAGACTGTATTGGTTACTCTCATTGAGGGTTTCTGGTGGACCACCCTGCACTCTTCAGTACTATAAATCAGAGGTCTTCAACCCTGGTCCCTTTAAAGCTTGTGGACTTCAACTTTCAGAACTCCTCAGCCAGTTGAATGGATGGATGGATGGATGGATGAATGAATGAATGAACACATAAGAAGAAGAATGACTTCAGCAAGGTTGGTTCTGGCCCAACTCTGGAAAGATGATCAAATAATCAAAGAGGAGGAAATTCTACTTAAAATTTTGGAATGTGCCCAGATCTTCAGCTGAAAGACAAAGAAAATTCAATTTATTGTAAATCATGGTTTCTTTTTTAACAATGGTTAGAAATGAAATGGAATTAATGTAACTAAACATAAGTGAAGTCTAAGGTAAGAGAGTAGAATAAAATTGAGCAAGTTATGAATGCCTGTAACCAGAACAGTAGTACAGTACTGGGGCTAAACTAAAGGAAGGAAAGGACAAAAAAAGGAAGAAAGGAAGTAGCAGAAGAGTGTGAAGATAGGAAAGGAGAAGGGAAAGAGTTGAGTAACGGAAGTGAGGCTGAGGAAGAGGATAATGGAAGCAATGGAAAGAAAGAGAAAGGAAGTAAAGGAGAGCTAAGAGAGATAAGGTGACAGAGGGGAAACCAAGGAAGGAAAGAACAGAGGTGGAATGGAAAGGTAGAGAAGTAGATTTTAAGAAAGAAAGAGATGAAGTTTGGGATGAGGTTAATCCAGAATGGAAGAGGGGATGAGCAAAGAAGATAAAGAGGAAAGAAGACTAGGAGGAAGGGGAAAAGTATGTGAGAAGAAGGTGTTAGGAAGGTGAGGAAAGTAAGAGAACGAAGGTAAGTGACATAATGAGATACAAGCAGATAAACGATAGATTGTGTCCAAGAAAGGATAGATATAAGATAATTGCAAAGGTGATATAGGGAAGTGGCTGAGTTAAATAAGGGAGGGGAGAGAGAGAAAGTAAAATAAGTTGGATATAGAGAAGATGGAGGGAATAAAGGCGGTATAAAAGAAAAAGAAAGGAGTAAAGTAGGAAGGAACGAGACGAGAAGAAAGAAGAGAAAGGAGTGAGAATAACAAAGACAAGGGGAAGTTAAAGGAGGGAAAGGAAGAACACTGACTACTTCCAAAAAAGCAAATGAATAAATTACCCAACTAACAAGACTTAGACGGTACAACTCAGACAGAAGAACTGTGGTCTTGTAATGTCCTCCAATCATACGGCAATATGAATGAATAAATAAATATCTCGAGTTTTGAGGAGCCAATGGTAAAACGGATGATTGGAGATTTGAAACCAGTCACAAAAAAGAAAGGAAAAATATGATTTAGCAACGTATAAATAATGTACATATGTAATAGGAAATTGGAATTGATAATGGAATGTAAAAAAAGTTATTTGAAATTACTGTTATTTTGTATGATATGAATATAAAATTAATAAAGATATATATTTTAAAAAAATAAGAACGACTGAAGATGCAAACAAATTCAAATGACCCTAGATGTAGTAAAAGGCATTTGCATATGGATCAATTGATATTCCTCCACTTTTAACAACTGAACATAGTTTAAATGTACAGAACAAGGAATAGTATATATGGAAAATATATGATCAAGTGGACAACTGCTGCCAAAGTATGAACAGGTTTTGAACTTGTGTTCCCTTCTTTTTCCTGGGCCCAGAAAGAAGAAGCTTTTGCGGTTGAAAACGATCGCACTGGTTGTTCCTATTGCTGCACAGTGTTCAACAAAACTGTCCACTTTAGATGAGGTCATCTCTACTACCGCTATGTATGAAGATGTACCCAAATTTCAGCGTGTGCAGATCACAGGGGATTATGCTGCAGGGGTCAGTAGCTAAAGATCTGAGTTGTGTCTATCTGAACCTTCTTTTGTCACTTCTTTCCATCATTCAGATGGTTAAGGTGTGATAGTACCATTAGTGAGTTTTCAACTAGAATTATGTTAAAATCTAATTTCCACTTGGTAACATTTAATTGTGCTATGCTAAACAGCAAATAGTCAATAATAGAACTATTATACTGTCTAGCAAGAATTACAAAAACAAAGGAAAAGCAAAATGTTATAGGCCCCTACTGCAAAGGAGATGTTGTAAATAAGAAGTCGTGCTTATCACTGTTTACACAAAGTATGAAAGAGAAAATGCATACTTTCAAATGAACTTGAACACTTTATCCTATGTCACTCCCTGTATGTTGGCAAGAATGGTATGGACAGAGTAGGAATCTGTGACATGGAAACTACTATATGAGGCCAATATATGTCCTGAGATAAAAGTTTTATCCCAAGTATAAAATATAGCTATAAAATCTGTATAACTGAAACTGTACCATCTCTGACTAAATGGAGAGAGTGTACTCTATGCTGAGTACAATAACAAAACAAAAGCTTGTAAAAAAGTAACTTACTGTTGCTTGTTCCCAATCCTCATTCCACATTCTGAATTCCAAAGGATATAATCCAGAAGTGGAATGGGAAAGAAAAGATGGTAAAGCTTACTTGTCAAAAATTCTTCCTACGTGAATTAGCAGCAGCAACTGTATTATAAATGACATAGTCTGAATCCAAGACAAATACATCAAAAAAGAGATTTAGTAAATCAAAAGAAATAAAAATGAAAAATCATTCAGATGTTTAGAAGTGCTTGTTTTGGTATCTTATCACATATTTTGATTTCCTTTAACTGTTGTCTCAGATGATGGATCATTGGAGAAGATGGCTGCTGCTGCTATAATATTAATTTATTTACAAAACATATTGCTCACTCTTGCAGCCAAGGCTACAAGATTAAAGGCAAAAGAAAACACCCACCTTAAAACTTTTGATGGACTCTCTCCTTCTCCTCAATACCTCATATTATCTATGTTCCATCCATTGGATGCACCCAAATTTGGCAGAGTACTTGCCCCTACTAAGAATGACAAGGACTTATAGGTTGCTAAGCAATGGGGGGGCATACTCACTCTCTCTCTCTCCCTTCCTCCCCCTCCCTTAAATTATAGGTATCTGTGGAGGACTTTGAAGTAGTCTGCCAGGGTCTGTATCGTGCCCTATGCATCCGAGAGAAGAATATGCATAAATCTTTGCAGCGATTCCCTAAGACACCTTCCCAATTCTTACGCGCCATTGAAAATGAAGTGTGGAAGTCCAATGAAGAGATGTGGCCAGGTAACCTATGAAATAACCTCTTACCGGCAAGCCTTGCTGAAAGTATGTGGAATATAGTTGTGCGTAGGCTGTTCATGCAGGATAGAGTGACTTGCCAATAGGATGAACAATTCCTGAGTCAGTTTTCCCTACAAGTGTTTTCCGAAGCAGAAATACCAAGAGTTTATGGAAGCTGTTCATCAATAATAGTAAAAAAAAATATGTTGGTGCAAAGAGTCCTTCGAGAGTAGAGCGATATATAAATCAAATTATAAATAAAAATTAGATGCAAGTACTTGGTATCTTGGCAAAGTGAAATGTCCTTTCTGCCAGGTCTGTGAGACCAGTCTACCAAATACAAAAGTGGAAAAGATAAACTTTCCTGAAGAAATTGCAGAAGTCTGATTCTCATGTCAACTTTGACTGAGCAAATACATTTCATCTTCTCTTAAATCAAGCCTAATTTTGCTATCTTGGGTAGGCAGATAGTCAGAGACCTTTTGCTAAGGCAGCCCTGGGTTTATAGCTAATGCAAAGGGAAAGTGCTACGATCTTATTATGCTATATACTGATGAAATTGGGAACGTGTAAAGGGGAATCCTTCTACAGTATACGAAAGAGAAGTAATGTATCCCTGAACTAAAATGTCCGCTACGACTTGTATGTAGTTCAAATCTTTAATTCTTTGGACAGAATTTCTGTTACAAGTTCCTTCTGTAAACAAACTGACAAACTTTGAATGTCCAACAGTATTATAAAAATGTACAAAGTTCCTGAATGATAATAGAATTTAATCTCCTTCTCTCTTTACTCTTTAGAATAGCCATAATGTAGGTATGGAGAAGCTCAGGACTCAGAACCAAATACAACTGCCAGCAAACCTATTCCAACCTAATTTGCTTACCAGTGTATCTGAAGGGAATGAAAAGGGGGAGGGAGTGAAGACTATGTAATGGAACACAGATTTGTAGAATTTATTTGCATGTCTATCATGGCATAGCTCCTGTACCTTTCCTTATCTTCACTTGAGTGTTTCTTTGCTTGATTTTAGTGTTCACTTCATCAGTGAAAGATGGGGCAGATCCTTGGCAATCTGACAATCTTCCCAAGAATCTGAACTATCATACAGAAATGAAGGATGGGGTGGCATATGTCTATGCTGACAAAGAAGCTGCTGCCAGGGGTGAGCCCATGGACCTGTCCTATCCTAACCTGGAGGCCTTTATCGATGACATGAACTTCCTGCTTGCCCTTATAGCAAAGGGGCCTGTGTAAGTGTCTTAAAGCAGGAACTAATGATTTTGAGGTGAAGAAAAGCAGCTGGTAAACTTCTTAGGGTACTGAGTATCACAAGGAGGAGAGAGTTTGAGTAGGTTTTAAAATATTTTCAATAGAAATCTGCCAAGTTTCCTTGTGTTTCCCAGTTGAAAAGACCAGGAAGCTGTGCTGTTAATTTTCAGTAGTTCCGACTAGGAAACTCTGAGAGCTCCAATAAGGATGATCTTCCCTAGAAATGCTTATCTGTGATATGGATTGGATCACTGACATAGACACTGGGTCGACCTAAGAGTGCCACGTGTGTAAGTGCAAAATCTCCCAAAAGTGACTTTATGCAATTAAAAGAAGTAATGGTAAACTAATCACCCCCAATTCCTTATATCAGTGTTCAGTGTTTCTCAACCTTGGGAGTTTTAAGACACGTGAACTTCCATTCCTAGAATTCCGCAATAACTGCCCTGTATTGATACTTAAGACCTGTAGCTGAATGCAGCAGTTAAAATATTAGTTTTATTTGTACCCCGCCCTTCTCCCGAAGGACTCAGGGCGGCTTACAGGCACTTAAAAACACAAACAACATAA
>JANHFO010001334.1:172680-184295 GCA_032468095.1 Pareas carinatus | reverse complement strand
CTGTATTTTATGGCTGTTCACCGCCCTGAGTCCCTTCGGGGAAAAGGGCGGTATACAAATTTAATTAAATAAATAAACAGAGAAGTGTATCTGATTTGGATAATCATTCATAAAGGATTACTATACACCATCATGAGTGAGTATGAAGCAGTTAATGCAGCAATTGCTAGGTTAGGCATTAAGATAACAAAAGTCTTGAATGCTTTTTCACTGCCAAAGTTATCTTTTATCTTTTATTACTTCATAGTTATCCCTGTTATACTACAGTAAGTTTGTCGCCATCTACTGACTACTGGTTTTTTTCCCTTCTGTTCAACTGTGTACGATCTCGGAGTGTCTGGACAAGTTCCTGCAGTATTCCAAGCAAAGCTTTTCAGAAATGATTTGCCATTGCCTTCCTAGGGTTGAGACAATGACTAGCCTAAGGTCACCCAGTTGATTTTGTGCCTAAGGTGGAACTAGAACTCATGATTTCCCGGTTTCTAGCCTGATGCCTTAACCACTACACCAAATTGGCTCTCTACAGACTCCTGTTACAAATATTCAAAATACTTGTTAATGTTGGATGATACCAAGGTTTTGGGACATATTCACTGGAATTGAATAATATTCACACATAAAGCCCAATAATATTGATAGATTTTTTTTTTAAAAAAAAACCCATATGGTGCTGATAAGTGTAATACAAGACAACTTCAGGAAAGGAAACTTTTAATCACCTGAATTTCAAGAAGGAAGAGATTTTATGTTTCCATCACTAGTGCTGATTTCAAAACTTAGTTGTAATTAGTCTCACTATATTAATGTTTGAAAAACAAGTTGAGCTCCTGGTATATAATAAAGCAAGTTTCATGGCCAGCATGACAGCCATGGATCTGACCCAATTAATTCAGGGACCCACGCACTCGAGGGGACACACGCTGGATGTGGTTTTTACCTCTGGACAGTGGTGGGATGGCTGAAACTTAGGGGAGATAATCATGGCGCCCGTCATGGTTGGACCATTGTCTCCTTCGGTTGGACTTCCCTATTACCACACCTCATCGCAGGGAGGCGGAACAGACTAAATGGTTCCGTGCCAGGCGCCTGATGGACCCCGAACGGTTCCAAATGGAGCTTTTGCTATTCCCGGATGTCCTGACCCACAACTCGGTCGAGGAGCTAGCAGCCGCCTGGAATAGGGCAGCGGGCATTGCCCTTGACCGGGTCGTGCCTTTGCGGCCTCTGACCCAGCATCGAGTCACCCCGTCTCCCTGGTTTTCTGAAGAGCTGAGGGAGATGAAGCGCTGGAAAAGATGCCTAGAGAGCAGTTGGAGATCCAGCCGTTCCGTTCTGATCGATCCTCTCTTGGGACCTTTACTAAGGCCTATGTGGGCGCAATCAGGGTGGCTAAGAAAAATTACTTCTCCACTCTGATCGTGTCCATGGATAACCACCCTGCCGCCCTCTTTGGGGTGGTCCATTCTCTCCTTCATTTGGGGTGACGGGGTGACTCCTCGCAGGGTTCGGCGGAGGAGTTTAGAGGTTATTTCCAGGAGAAGATCGCGCAGATCCGGGATGGTTTGGATTCTGACTGGACGAGTCCAGACGGAGTGACGGATGCAGGTCTTGAGACGGTTTGGGATGAGTTTGAGACTGTTGAGGGTCTCCTCAGGGTGCCGTTGGCCAGACAATGTCAGCTGGCAACCCTCAGGGGGAGAGCCTTCTCTGTGGTAGCTCCCACTGTCTGGAACAATCTCCCCCCGGAGATCCGTATTATCTCGGACTTCCATGCCTTCCGCCGTGCTATAAAATCATTTCTGTTTATTCAGGCTGGTCTGGTCTGACTCACACTACCTCTCTGTAAATGAAAAAGAATTTAGATATTTTAGACCTTTTAATTCCCAGATCCGGTTTTAAATTGGATGTTCTTTCCCGGCTTTTTAAATTTCTGGCCCTATGATTTATATATATATTTTAAATTGTTTTTAATAATGGTTTGTTTTTGTACTGTGATTGTTGCTTTTAGATAGCTGTGCACCGCCCTGGATCCCTTCGGGGAGAAGGGTGGTATAAAAATATAAATAAAAAATATAGAGAGAGAGTCCAAAGGCAAAGCAATTGAACGTTGAATGTATGCTAATCCTGCACAGCTCATAATCACCATACCAAATCTAGATCCTTACCTTGATATCGTGGCACAGTGACAGCTTGACTGTTCTTCAAGTTGTATCAATATTACATAGATCTGTTTTCAAGTGTATGAGATATGCAATCCAGGAATCTAGGAAGGCAGCAAAGTTCTGCTAGCATGATCAAGTTCATCCTATTTGCATATTCTATTCATACTTTACTATCTGGATTATGACAAGAGTTAGCTGCAAACTAAAACAAAACTGGAAGAGCAATGGCATGCAACTATTGGGGTGGAAAAGACTAAAAACATTGAGATTACTCAGAAACTTTATTAGTTTGTATACCTAGAAAAAAAAATCAGTACTTATTCATTTGAAATATATCACTGATGATTCAGGATGTTCTCTAGGAAATATCATTATCATCATCAGTATTACCAATTTGGATACGTTTCTCCCTTTCAACAGAGCCCAGTATACAGAGTGAATCGCTTTCTTTCTCAGATTTAGCCTGGTTATTGAAAAGAATTGTCCCACCAACCAACCCCTTACCTGAAGTTTGAGTTTCTATCCCCAGAGCTTTGTAGTTCATGCTTTTGCAAAATTCCATTGAAATTTAACCATAGCTCAGGAAGAAGATACAGTAAATTAGTCATGTGTTTTGCACTATGTAGCAACATCTCACATCCTTGCTCTAAACAGCCATTCTCCTTTCTTAATGTTCGTGTATAAACAACAGCTTGCAGCCATTTGTTTTGTTTCCCCCCCATTTGCAGATTTGAATGAAATGACACTACATCGCTACAGTTCTGAGGTGTGAATGTGAGAAGGTGTGAAAGGATTTGCCAGACCCAAGTCTCTCACAGCTTTTCAGCTGCAATGGTGAAGTGCTTGATACTCCTAGGTTGGAGTGTGCGGGTGGGCACTGCGCCATTACAGCGCCTGAGGATAAGTGCTCAGTAGGTGATTCTGCAGGGCGTGTCTCCTGTGGGTGTAAGGGAAAAAGTCCAGTGACTTCCAGTGACAGCATTACACAGAGAAATACAGCTTTGGCAACAAATTCAAAGTATTCATTTTGCCTTCCGCCTTAAGAGTTGCATCTGGTCTGGGATAAAGTAATATTTTGAGGAACCATGAAGAGCATAGCATTGTGGTCTTCTTTTCCTCAAAAAATCACTTTGAAGAAAATCCCAGTTTTGCTCCTTTTAAAAAGAAAACTTGGACTTGTTACAGGGTTTTTCTTCATTGCATTTATCTTCCATCTCACTGGTGTCAAGCCTTCAGGGATCCTCTCCAGCTGTGAAAGCTGTCGTCAGACAAGGGAGATATATCAGTAGGAAGGGCAATTTGACTATCTCCTGAAAACACTAGGAAAGGAAAATATTTAGGCTGGATTAGGCCAAAGGTCTCTCTAAAAGACTTTGATCCCCATAGCGGGCAATCTACAAGGCTGACATGGAGGCAGAAACTCTCTCTCACTTGTGATCCAGCAACTAACATTTCCAGGCCATTGATCCTAGAAACAATACGCCTTATTTTCCAAACTCTTGGTTTTATGTTTGTTCTAGTAATATATAACACACTGGCCTCACACATGGAAGTTGTGACATTTTGGTTGCTAGTGCATCTACATAATTACCATCGCCCATGAGTAATCCACGTTGTGTAAATTTGGCTAGTGGTATTCAAATAAGATCTTTCAGGTGTTAAAAAAAAAGCTAACACCAAACACTTTATATTGCTTCACATCTTAAAGAGATTCTTTTTAATCCAATTTTTACACCCATCTGTGAATGTAGGTCTGAACCATCAATCCCATGGTATCTAAATTAATTTCGAATTGAATTGCGCCTCTACTGCAAACTAAGCTTGTTCAGTTATTCATAAATAAAAACGACATTTGCTCACATGCCTGTGCAACCACCTGAACATCCCTGTCTGTTATCAGTGCAATGAGATACACGCGCACCCGAAGCGGCCAGCAAGGCGTTACAGACGGATCCTGCAAGTTGTAGAAGTTATAGATGGATTCCGAAGACCAGCCGAAGCCGCGGCATGACAACAAGCCTAACCTATTTTTCTGGGAAGGCGCCTCAAGTTTTGTTTGTTCATTTGGTTTGGGTTTTGCGGAAGGGAGCTCTGACGGCATATTTCGGCCATCTGTTGCCAGACATTCCTCCTTCCCGGCCGGCCGTGGGTGAACGGCTGGGTGCAGCACATGGCCCAAAGCGCCGCGCAAACCAGCCGCCCCGATCCAAAGGAGCGACCGCGTGGACTTGAGCTGGGGGCGGGGGGGGGGCAGGGACGACAGGGCGGAGTTGCAAATTTGGCGAAGAAGGGCGGGGCTTGGCGTCGGAGCGACGGAGGCGCCAGCCAATAGGGCCCTGCCCAAATGTGTCAACTTCGGAGCGCGGCTCTGCTAGGTTGTTGCGAAGTTGCGAGTGGCGGCGGCAGGAGCCAGAAAGGGATTTCCGTGGGAGCAGGGCAGCGATAGAAGCCGGTGAGCGGGGAAACTCGGGAACTGGCCTGCCATTGAGGCGCCTGTTTAGCTTGAGCGTGGCGGTGGTTGTTTGCCCATCTCGGAGGGAGGGCTTTCTGGCGGGGCATTTGACCGATGCTTCTTGGGGAGAGCAGGCTTGAGATCCAGACTCTTCTTCGGACGGTGGTGCTGCAGTCGCTCCTGCGACGCTGAAATGCGAGTGACCCTCAGTTGTTCGCGGAGAGAGTTTATTTGATCCCCTCCTTTCCGGTGGGGATCTTTCCTGAGAAGAAACGGGGCGCCATAGAGAAACTCCTTCGACCCTCAATCCTGAGGAGGGCCAAGGAATGGGCTCAATCCTGCTTGAGCACGCGTGACATCCCCAAACGCGGAAACAGAACGCTTAAGTTGGTACCCATAGAAGAGCTGGTGGGTGCTTGGAATATTCCTGAAGGCTGAGACAGATCCTTCTTTCTGGGTTTGTTTTTTCTGTAGTTCCTCTTAAATAATAACATGCATGATAGGGGTGCCTGGTTGATGCTTTATAATAAGACAGTTGCTAATTAGCCTACCTGGAAAAGCAATTCACAGAAGTCATAGTTAAATGAATGAATTCCATCCACAAGATGGAGGTGATGGCCACTGATGTAAATGGCAAATGAAAAAGTTGAGATAATTTCCCCAAAAGAAAGCTTTTAATCACCAATAGTTGTGGTAACTACATTTATCCTCCATGAGGTGGCAATGCCCATTTCTGGAGGAAAACAGTGGGCAGCTGTTCTCAGGGGTTTACTTGTTGATTTCCAACTGGCTTCTAGTTGCTACTAGAATGAGTGGTTTTCAGTCTGATAGGCTTGGTCTGCTTCAGTAGGGCTTTTTTTATCCTGTTGTAGTGATGATTAATGGCATTGGTTCAGACTTCAAGTATTACCTGTTCTGGTGTCAAATAAGAAAATGATGTTGAATGATTGCTCTGACTGTCCATCACAGCCAGGAGCAATTTTAGAGTTTTATGCTTATTTGTTTTGTGTCTTGTATGGGAAGCTTGCTGATCCTAAACAATCTGTATTTGTGTGACAAACAATTTGGTGGGGTGGTGGTGACTTGACTGTACAGGGGTATGAGTTGAAAAAGTACTTGAATTCATCATGTGTGCCTTCTTCTGCTACAGTCCTGAACTGGGAAGGCAGTTGCTTGCACACATGCTGTCAATGAAATACAATTCACTGACCACAACGTCTTGTTCTTGAAACCTGCTTCTAAGTTTACCAAAATATTTCAATTAAAAATATATATTATTGGGGTTGTAGTGATATTTGAAAGTCAGGAATTTGGGATTTTAAATACAGATTTGGATTCAAGTTAAGTAGGAAACGTAATGCACAAAGCTAAAACTCAGAATAGCAGTGTTCGGGTCCCAAAAATATTCCCTGAAATAAAAATATTGATAGCTTTTGAGAAATATATGCCACTCTGGATTAACAGAAGGTGAATGGCGACTCTCTGGAAGAAGATAAGGACAACACTGAATGCTCTTAAGAACTGTGTTTGCAAACTCCAAAGGTTTGTGTTGGAGAAGTGTCAAAGGGTCTGCTTAGTTGAATTTTCCCCTGCAATGTTTTGAAGCAGTTTCACAGCAATACCAGGAAATGGTGTAATGGTGTTCTGTGACCTTTTATTATATTTAGGAGAGAAGGACAATGCTGCTTTTCCTAGTAGAGAAACAAAGGGAAAATGTTGGCTAAGGAGTTTTGAATAATGCTATAACAGCCTCTTTGGGATCAAAAGGGACTGTAGTTGTATTGAATTGTCAGATTCCTGAATTTGCTGACAAGAGAGTTAAGAACCTAAATTTTGACTTTATATTCTAATGCAAGGATTAGCAGACTTAAAGTTTATGGGATATAATTGTTTTATGTGTTTTATGTGGTATTTCATATAACACCAAGATTCACCAACTAGAACCTGTTATAAATTTATACGACCATATATTTTGTTTTAATTTTCAGCACTGGACAGACTTCTCAATCTTTTCCTATAACATAAGATTTGATTAGTTGTTATAAAATTTATGGGGATAAGTAATGGTTTATTATTTTCTTTGTTAAGTAAACAAGAGCCAGAAATCCTTGCTCATCTACTGCAAATTGCTCAGAAATTTATCCTTAGATCCCAATCTGCTGTCTGTTCATTCTGCACCCATGAACTTAAAGAAAAGATAAATACAAGGAACCTATTTCTCTCTGTATTATCCTGTTAAAAAACTAAGATCAAATAACAGAAGAAGCACTAAGAATTTCTCAGACCTGATACCTGTTTGTAAATAGAATGTTTATTTCCTTATTTTTTTTTACAAAAATGTTTTTTCTACTACATCTGACCATTAAAGAAATAATAATAAAATCTAGATTAGGGAGAATAAAATGTCTTCACCTTTGTTAACATTGAAATGATTTGGATTGTTGCATTTTTTTTCAGAAAAAACTTGTTTTAAATAATGTTTTGTGTATAATGTCTAATCATGTTGTAAGGATCAAGAACTCTAAGCCTAACTTCCATCTGTTGTATCCATTATTTTGCATGAGAAACAAAATAAACTAAACTTTGGGGTTAAGTGTAACTGTTTTGGGAGATGATTGAGAATAGTAAGATTCTGTCCCTCTTTGAGGGAGTCAATGGAGAGTAAAACAGCTCTCTGTGGATGCCTGAAACTAATAACATCTTGCTATGTTCAACTGATGATTTGATAATATGTGTGAAATCCTTGTGTTTCTGCATGCTTCTGAAATAGCCTTTGAAACATCCTCCATAACCAGACAACTTTAGCAATATATGTTTGTGCGGTGGGTGATACCTGTATAGCTGGTTTGTCACTCTCACTGGGATATAATTTTTTATCATCCAAGGAGATGAATCGCAAAGCTGTTTTTTCTATAAAGCATGCCTGAACAACCTCTTGGTTTCACTTTTCCAGTTAACTGCATTTTCCAGTTGAGTGGCTGTAGTTTCTCTTTTTTAAGTTCCTTAAGAACAGAGAAAGGTTACAGTTCTTGAACTAGAAGAGTTTTAAGAATGGAACTCCAAGCAAGTGAAAGAGTGGTCTCTGAACTTGGTTTTCTTGAAAATGTTTCATTACCCAAAATAGGTAACATCATCAGTGCTAAAAAAAACCAGTAAGAGTTTTGTAAGGAAACACTTTCTTCCATCATTGACAAAGTATAAGTCCTCTTTAGTGAACATGACTGAATTCTGAATTTCCACAGGATTTGACATTTCAGATATTTTGCCACATAATAGATTTTAAGATTAATCCCTCTGATGTATGTATATGGACTGGATTCCCACATCATATGAAGTCATAATCTTGTTTGCCGATTTAGATTATTGTGTGAACCCAGACAGTGACGACTTGTAAGGTGTTGCTTATTAGTTTCTGCATAAATATTCAGTGACCTTCTAGTTGTCACAGATTATAATTAAATGTAGAATCTAGAGAGCCAGTTTGATGTAGTGGTTAAGGTATCAGCTGGAAACTGGGAAACTGGAAGCTGGAAACTGGGAAACTGAGTTTTAGTCATGCCTTAGGCACAAAACCAACTGGGTGACCTTGGACTAGTCCCGCTCACTTAGTCATTGGAAGGAGGCAGTGGGAAGCCACTTCTGAAAAACCTTGCCAAGAAAACTGCAGGGTATTGTCCAGGGTATTGTCTCAGAATTGAAAAGAAGAAGACAAAAAGATTAATTGTGCAAGCATTTATTTGGTATGTTAAAAGACAATTTAAGATAAAAGATTTTCCCTAGAAGTTCTTTTTGTATATTTTCACAGTGTGGTATATCAGATTTGCCAGTTGATCCCATGAACTGTGCTTCACTTCTTGACTATCTGTGATACTGCGATGAAAGAATCTGTAATCTTGCATTTTCTTTATTTTTTTTCCACCTTGGCAAATCCTTCTGAGAAGTGTGGCCTTTTCAATTCTGTTTCCTGCACTGTATCCTGTATACCCATTTGAAAGATTTACATGAAGAACTTTGGAAATTTTTTCAGTAAGGCTGCAATGGTTGAAATGGTGTGTGAGAATGATCTTGGGAGACATGAGGAAGAGCCACAAATTGGACAACTGGAATGAAAAGATGTCTCAGCACACAGGAGAGGAGGCATGGGAAATGTTTCAGAAGGGACCTTCCCTAGTTTTCCAGAGAGTAAAAGGAGACAATGAGGAAACTCTTGTTTTGCAAGATTCTGTTAATGTAACCATACAATAAAGATAGAGTTAGTATTCACAGTTGTGTTCTAGTTCAGACTACCTCACAGGGCTAAATTGGTCTTTTGGCTTTGATAGTCTTCCTGTATAGTGATATACCATATAGGGCAATTGATGACAAAATATTAACTGGGTGATAGAGATAGAATTTGTAGGGATAAACTTCTTGTAATCTCACATTTCTGAACAAGATGGAAGAGATGTCTGAGGTTGGATGGCACTCCTTTTCTGGAAGCACCAGTTCGTTGGAACAGCTTTCTGATGATGGAGACCAGGTTGGCTTCTCCTTTTAGATTTCTGGAAATATTTTAAAGCTGAGTTGTTTGGAGTTGTTTCCTTCAGTTTATGCCATCTTGCTTTCTGTTTCTTGTTCTATTCTTTGCTCTTGTTGTTTTTGTATCATTAAGTTTCTATGTGGGGTTCTTTATGGTTATCAACACAGTTGCTATGATTGGATTGATTGGTTTTAACTGTACAGTATATGTTTTAATTTTTGTTTAGATAGCTTGTAAGGTGTTAAAAGTTGTTAGAGTGAGGCAGGGTAGAAGTAAAATAAATATGTCTTTTCCTTTACAATTTAATATGTTATCCATGAGTGAACACAGTAAATGTAAAGCCTTAACTCCAGAACATTCTGAATCATGATAACTTGTCCATATATACTCCTTCAAGAACCTATCGCCACTTCCAAGTAGCCCCTAACTTATGGTCACAATTGACCCCAGAATCTTTGGTCATGGATAAAGCAATCATTAAGTGAGATATTGCACGACTGTTTTGTTCTAAAACTGCAATCTTAGCTCTCCCAATTGTGGTCACTAAGTGATTGCACAGTTCATTAAACAGAGCATGGGGTGCCTCGTTGCCAGCTAGTCTCCTGCACAATTTTGTTTGTTTTCATTTGTTCTAGAAAGCTAGAAATCTAGAAGGTTAGAAAATTGGTGGAGGAAAGGCAAGAGGGGTTAAAAAGAAGGGTGCTAACTATGCTGATCAAAGCAAAGAACAGTACAGTTGGACAAATCAGTAATGAAATAGAGAGAATATACAAAACATATTCAAGAAGATACAATAGCTCAATGGAAATATTTCTGAGATCTTTGAGGAAGATAAGAGGGGAAAGGCTAAGAAGATTGAGAGATGCAGATACAATACTTGTTGAAAAGAAAAATCAAATGTGGGAGATATGGAAAAAAATTGGACAAATAAGTATATCGGAAATAACTGAACTTTAAATTCTACAACCTTACTGATAAATCAGGATATGAGCCTAAGTGACCATTGATAGAATTTGAAAAACTGTTATGATAAGGATGTAAAAATTGAGAATTCTGAATATGCTCTATAAAATATGATATTATTTAAATGGTTTAAATGTTTAAAATTGATTTGAACCTTAAAGACAAAAAAATGGTATATTTTATATGAAAAGTAGTTTTGATAACGATGTAAAAATAGAGGGTTTTTTCTTTTTTTAAAATTGATTTGAACGTTGAAAAATTAGTATATGAATGTTGAAGACAAAGAAAAACTAGTATATCTTATATGAATGAAACAGAATTGATAGAAAGATGTAAAAATAGATGAATTTGAAATAGGAGTGATAGAAAATCAATGAGTCGCTTACTGTGTAGTGATTTATATAGGATGTTTTTATATTTGGTAATGATAGAAAGTTGATAGGTTTGTTACTGTGTAGTGGTTTATATAGGATATTCTATAAAATGTGAAGCTATCTAAAAGGTGTAGGATGTTCAAATGGATTTAAATGTTGAAAGATAAACATAAAATGGAGGAGATAAGAGATCAAAAGGGCAGGAGATATGAAAAACTGATAAGTTTGTTACTTTGCAGTGATTTATATGGAATGATTCATATAATATGAAATTATTCAAAAGGGTTAGGAGGTTTAAAATGGATTTAAAAGTTACATAGATAGTTAGATAAGAACTGGAACGATTAGGTGTGAAATTGTACTAGCAAGATTGATAAGTATTGGGGAAAGATATTTGAAATGTATGTCCAGTGGGCTGATGTTGATTGAAACATTTAATCACATTGTTTCTTTTTTGTTTTTTGTTTTCCTAAAAATGATTTTTTTTTTCAAAAAAAATGACAGGCAAGAGCATCTATGACTGGCACTAAAAGATGTTTAAGATGCAAGATGTGCAAAATTCTTCCCTTGTACCAGCTGTGTGAAATGCTCCCATTGTACAGGGCTTAGCAACCCGATGCCTTTCATTTTGGTCCACGAAAGGGTCTAATCAGAAGGTCTAGTGGTCAGGAGTTGTGGGGATTCAAAGCATTTAGAGGGCACCAGTTGTGTATCCCAAACCTATTGTGCTGTGTGTTCCCCAGGAAGCCCAGCCCTACCAGTCTATATTTATGTAGATTGCAAGAAATTGTTTCCCCTCTGCTGCTTTGTGTCAGTTGTGAATCTCTGGGCTATTTGCCAGAGTTTTAGCCTGTATTTGCCCTGGCCTCCAGATAGGAGGGAAAGGGTGTTGGCTACCAGGATTGCTGGATAGTGTCTCTTCACATCACAGAGCAGAGAAGCAGGGAAGTCACTTGACATGGGCTTCCTCTTCCTGGCCACTAGCTGCAGAATGCCTGGGGGAAATGCAATTGCACTCTGTTACATCTTTGGCTGCTGGTCGGAAATAAGGTTTTCTGTAGCTGTTTATTTGTGTTTCAATCTTTTTATTAATTTTCACAAAGTAAGAGTGAGTTACTTATACCAATAGCAGAGTAAGAAAAAAA
>JANHFO010001334.1:71598-84487 GCA_032468095.1 Pareas carinatus | reverse complement strand
TTTCTTCCAAGCACACAAGGAAGTTATTTTCAGCTAAATCCAGTTGTGCCTTGTCTTTTGTTAACTTCATTTTGACCAAATATTTTTTCTTATAATCTTAAATCTAATCTTTATAATCCCAATTTTAATAATAAAAATCCATAGTCCAGATGTTCATAAGTCTCATATATAATCCATATAATTTGATCTTCAATTATCCAAATCTTTGAAGTTTTCCTTTTTTTTGTTCCCAGTCACACACTTTTATAATCCGCCATCAATCTCTTTTGAGCCATTACACATTCTGAACAGAATCCAAATCATACAGTCATTACGTTTGTTTCAATTAATTCATCAAAATCCACAAAGAGAAAACATTAAAAGTTTGTCACCTTGCAGACATCCTCCATTTTAAAACTCCTTCAAACTTCCTTTGTTGCTTGGCTCCCTTAATTTCAGTCATCTTTTAAAAAACTCTTTTAGGGAGAAGTTTGTTTATTTTCTTCTCTTAATCAGTCCTGTAGAGTCTTTGTTTAGTGAAATATGGTAATAAATTAGTTCTTCTTACCAGACTAGATGTTTTTATCTTTTTATAGCCCCTTTTTGCTTCCACCCTGGTGTTAGTTTTGACGTCTCCATGCTCTTGCCTTAATGGCGCTAAGCACCCTTTATTTCATCTGGCGAATAGGGGTCAAAGCGGTGAAGGCAGAAGTGTCGGCCACAATTTGACACATGCCCTTGCTGCAGCCCCTCTTCAGTCAGCCCTCTAGGCTGACCTAGGGCCATTATCGCCCCCTCAAACAAAGAAATAAAGAGCGATGGCAGCCGGAGCTCCAGCTGCTTCGCCCCGTTCGGCAAGAACAGGAAACCGGAAGTCTTCAATCATGCCCACTGAAACTTTTTCAGGGGGCATTTGGGGAATGAATGCTCACCATTCTGTTTAATGCCTTTGTATTATGGTTTAATGGTATTCCTCATGGTTTTATTTAGCTAATACTGTGCTTTTATCTTGTTCTGCTTTATGTTATAAAAGACTAGGAGTTATGTTCCGAGTCTGGTAAAATTGAAAAATAATAAACAAGCAACTTATCTTTCTTTGGGTCATCAGGATTGATTGTAAGGAGGGCCTCCTGGGCACAATTGCTTATAAAATGAATCTGTCTGGACCCTTCTGCTCCTTGAACAGAAGCTGTGAATTCAAGTTTATAAATCCAGAATGGGGTATTTTTTTGGGAGAAACTCCCTGAAGTCTGTATGGCAAGAGTTGGTTCGGTTCGATGACTCTCTGACTCTATGCCTACAATTTTTCATTTTGACTGAAGAAGTTACTTGGATGAGTAATGAAACACCCCATAAACTTTGGTCCGTATTTGGCCTTTAGCCCAGACTAGGACCATTGCAGGCAGTTATATTTTTTATATGTAATATACAAGTGACTCAAGCAGTATTGATTGAAAATTTATTTTTGGAAAAATAAAATTTATTATTTTTATTTATTAAACTTTTATGCCCCACCCCATCTCTCCCAGAAGGTGACCTGACAACAACAATGGCTCTTCCTTTTGTACACTATGAATGAGTTACTTGTGGTTATCTGGGTGATGCTAGACTCACAGTTTTGTGTTCAGGTCCAGGTCAGCACGGTAAATGTCTAGAAATGTTGAGAATCAAAATACCATAAAATCTAGAGATTGCAGATTACCTATCCATGTCTTATAATTTCGGTTACTTTATGAAAATGATTATGAGTTAACTGGTGAATACTTGATGTACACCAAAAACTTAATAGCCTTGTTACCCACCTACTTTAAAAGGTGTTCCTGTCAGGGAATCTGAACTATTTACTGTTTGGCCTTTATTAACATAGAAGACTATTGAATCAGAAAGTAGTCTTACATTTTTTTAATCTTTGGGCACACTTTGGTAATATTAAAAAATATGATCAATATTTAGTTTAACAAAACATATACAAAACAAATCCAAAAAGTAGAAAAGTATAAGAAATATCCTCTTTTGGTTGCAGTTGGTGTGATCAGATGTCCAATTTGTCGCCAAGAATGCAGACAAATAGATTTGGTAGATAACTACTTTGTCAAAGATACATCTGAAGTACCAAGCAGCTCTGATGAAAAAACTGAACAGGTATGTCACTTCTAGCTTTTCCTCTTTGCAACATAGTTTGACTTACATTCTATGTAGGGTAATATGTTGTGCATTTTGTAATTTCTAGAATATGTCAGGATGTAAGCATTTGAAGATAAAATTTTTCTTGATTCTAGGTATGCACCAGTTGCGATGACAATTCTAGTGCTGTTGGGTTCTGTGTGGAATGTGGAGAATGGCTTTGCAAAACATGTATAGAAGCTCATCAACGTGTAAAATTTACAAAAGATCATATGATCAGAAAAAAAGAAGATGTCTCTTCAGGTGAAATTTTTAAAAATATTGATCGAGTTGTTATGATGAAATATTTTGAGACTTATCTGCCTAAAATAATGAAAATCCATGATGTCATTTTGTAAAAAGGTTGAAAAACTTGCATGTAATCAACTTGAGAATACTATTGAATCTATATTGTGGATGGTTTTATTCAGCTGGAATGTTTGGAGAACATTTCGTTTATATCAACATTTTATGCCAATTTTTGAATGCTGTCTTTGAGAAATAGTTTAAGTTTTAAGTAATATTGATATTTTGTATTTAAACACCCCATTTTGCAACATCTACAGAATTTCAAAATTGTATGTCAGAAATAGTCTGACAAATATAGGTAAAACCTGTAATGCTAAAACAGTCTAAAACAGATTAGTATTTAAGGCCAGCATAAAAGTGCTGAAACTCCTTCTGCTCTGAGGCTGAAAAAGAAGCACATTGAAATAAAAGCAGCATGTCCAACCCCGGAGAGGATTTCAGCACTAACCATTTTCAGCTTTTTTCAGCCCCAATGTGGGCTCTCTGCTTTTGGTCTGAAAATCCTGCTGAGAGTTTGGCATGGTCTTCTCAGCAGATGGCAACACTTTGACTTTCTGGAGAAGCTGGCAGGAAACATTGGCTGACTAAGTAATTAAATAGCTAGCCATGACTTATGGCAACTGATCTGCCCTTTAATCTATGTACTGTTTTGCTGAAGAGAGACTAGTTAGTTCTGTGCTAGTATATTTCCTGAGAGAAGCAAATAACTTTAAAACATGGTTCTTGTCATAATAATTGGAGGTCAATGAAGCATTTCAGTCAGAAGAAACAGAATAGTAGTAAAGACAACAGTCTTAAATTAGCTTTTTTTGTTTGCATTACTAATTATATTGAATTCCTTGGAATTTTGGTTTGTGCAGTGACCTGTCTCTTTCAACACAGAAGCTGTTGGAGCATCTGGTCAACGTCCTGTTTTTTGTCCTGTGCATAAACAAGAACAGTTAAAACTTTTCTGTGAAACCTGTGACAGGCTGACATGCAGGGATTGTCAGCTACTGGAACACAAAGAACATAGGTATAGTTGTCTGTGTGTCTTCTTAATATCTCTTATCTTAGATAACTTTGAAGAATAATCCTCAAATAATTACTCTATTTAAAGTCTTCTTTCCTTTTGCTTTTGTGCCACATAGGCATATAGTAATTGAGCCTTTTGTTTCTAATTCTGGTATAGTTAGGTTATGTGACAATTAAAAATAAGCAGGCATCTAAATTAAAAAATCTTTGTCAATGTAATCATTACTTTTAATTGTTAACTTGACATATGCTTGTACATTAGTAAAGCAATGTTCTTTGATTTTAGATGATACCTGAAGCAGGTGCCATTTTAGAAAGAAACATTCCCTCCAGTATGGTGGTGGTGGGTGGGAGAAATGAAGGAAATGTCTCTTCTAAGTTAGTGCCAGTGCTTTTGGTTCTTATGTAAGTACACATGTCTAAAAATATTTTTTCTAAAATATATTGCCTAATTAGAAATATTTTTAACATATCCAAATTTCATAAATAGTTTGAAATTGCATCACTGAAATTGCATCACTAAACTTCAGAGATGTAGTTTTCTTTTGCATTGTCATTTTTAGATCAGCATTAATAAATTGAATAAAAAAAGGATAGCATATTTTAATGGTAGTTTAGCTACAAAACTTTCATTATATGATTTAGATCTGTGGAACATATTGGATCCTGAGGGGAAAATATATTTTGGGAGTACATATAGGTATGCATCTGTAGTAACTTTTTAAAACAAATATGTATTTTCTCGGATTTAGTCTGAATTTAGGAGGTTAGCAGCATGATGCCAGGAATAAACACATATGTTTTAATTGTTGCTGACAGATGCTCTGTGAGCACCTCCATATCCTCTGAGGCACCTTATTCATTCAAAACAGAAGTACAACTCCAGTATGATCCTTGAACTCATTAAGAAAATTGCTGGAAGAAGTTATACTTCATAAAATGCTGAATTATTACTTGCTGTGTTGCTTTTGGAATCAGCAATGCTACTGTTGATACTTTAACAAGAATTGAACTAATCTTTTAATTAAGTACATAAATTATAGCATAAAGTTACATTTTAATTATTTTAAAAATAGTTTTTAAGAGGGATGTAGTGGTAATTTTTATTTCTAGCAAGTTCAGTTTTGTCGAATGGACAGAATATAACTTTTGTGTAGAAAATATGTTCAGTTCTTGTTCAAAACCAAGACAAATTCTGTTCAGAATTACAAATTTGGAAGTTTATGTACTTTATCAGTTTACTTAATTTATGTCATTTTTGTCTGTGATGTTTGTCTATAAATGAACAGATAGCATAAAAATACGAGAAGCATTCTTCTCTATCCTACTTTCTTAATTCTCATTAAGAATCTTAATTTGTGTTAAGTAGTTACAATAACTAAGAAAGATACAAATAGCAATATACTCCAATATGTTTATATTATTTCGGTTATCATCTTCTAGTCAAAGACATTAATTTGGATATTCCCCTGTGCAAGTGAATTAGAGATTGCCATCTTCTCGGATACAGATAGATAAAGATAGAAGTGAATCCATGAAAATATCTTTGATGGTTTACATCCATGCTATATCTATCTCTCCCACTTTATTAAATACTTAAACTGGTTTTGATGAAATGTCAGAATACAATAAAGTTCTCACATTGCTTAGAATCTTAATCTCTCAGAGATAAACTATTTTGAGACATGAGACAAGCTAGGATATGATTCTGATGGCTTAGAACCGCATCTGTTCATATAGAATAAAAATTTGTTAGTAATGTCTAAATTCAGAAGAACCTGAGTTTTTTAAAACATACCTCTACAGTATGTGTTAGTTTGCCACCTTATTAATAAAATGTAATACTACTACTGACCCTTCATAGTATGTGTTTTATGTTTTCTGGTTTGAAAGGTATCAGTTTTTGGAAGAGGCATTTCAGAATCAAAAAGGTGCTATCGAGAATCTCTTAGCCAAACTTCTTGAAAAGAAGAATTATGTTAACTTTGCAGCTTCTCAAGTACAAAATAGGTAAGTAACAGTTTCATTTAAAAAACTGATCATTTATTAAAACTGAGTGAATTGTAAAAATTTCAATATCAGATGGCTTTCCTTAAAAGTTAAACAGTTGGTAACAGTGATAACCAAGTTTATACAAAGAGAAACCTTTGTAGTGGTTACCAGCTGCATAAAAGAGCGCATATGACGTGTACACATTTTTTTTTGGATATTTAACTATTCTGATGTTTCAGTTTCAGGTGAAATAATTAAATTTAGAAATGTTGGCTCACTGAAACAGCTGTTTAAAATTCTAGTTCTCAGAGCCTCTTGAGTCAAAGAAAATATGTTGTGTATGCTTGCAATGATCTATATTACATATCTAGAGATCCATAAAAGCCATTAAAGAATATTAAACATGTTATTATATTTAGCACAACTAGTAAGCATAGTTTACTGAAAGTAAATCATTCCTACATTGTTTGGTTTTTATCCTTTCTGTATTTTGTTATTATTGACTGTCAGTGGCCTTCTTATGATCAAAGTCTGCCATTGAAAGTCCATCTAGATTTTCTTTAGATTGTTTCAGCCTGTGGAAAAGAATAAATCAATATATAAGCATTGTTCTCCGTGAAATTTCTATAGCAATGATTTACTCTGCCAGGTTGAGACTATTTGCAATTTGCACAAAGCTCAATGAGCTTTTTCTAAAAGTCAAATAAATTTTCTTGGTTTTTTTTTTCTTTTGAAAACATTTCACTTCTCATTCAAGAAGCTTCTTTGATTCTTCAACACTAAGTTCTTTCAGTCCTTCTAAACATTTTCCAAGAAAAAAACCAAGAAAGTTCCAAAAGTAACTTTTGGAAAAATATTTTTGGGACAATCATAGTCATTGTGCAATTTTGTTTATATTTGATTCTTATTTTAGTCAAAAATCTGATTGAATGCCCTAATTTTACCTCACAATGATACTAACACACCAATTAATATCTAGATATAATTGAAGTACAACGCTTTTCTGATAGAACTCCCTTCTCACATGCTCCAAATGGTGGGAAGGAATAGACGGAGAAGGGAATAATAAGATGAGGAAATCCAAAATTTTTATTTTATCAGAGCCTCAAAATTCAGCTAGCTGGAGCCTATTGCAAGATAAAGATTGGGGAAGCAAGCCAATGACATAATGACAGCTTTATTTTCTGATATTCTAACTTCATGGAAATGTAACTCACATTGAAGTTATTACAGTTGAGAAACTATAGCATAGCATCCTCTGTTACAGTGCTGACATTTCTGTTATTGATTTGTGCACTTAAGGTTCATACTGTTTTAAACCTTTGAGTGCTTGTAGCTTGTATTTATAAATCAGAATTTTATTTACCAAATAAAAGGAACATTTATGATAATTTTTCTTCAAGGATCCATTCATTAGTCTATTTGTAGTTTATTTAACTTTTGCATTACTTTTAATAAAATCCAATCATATCCATTCTCATTCTTGGCTTCTTTTTTTTGATGTAGACCTTTAGGTTTCTAATATTATTCCCTTTGTTTTAATATATTTCTTTCCAAAGTAAATCAAACATGAAACCATCAGTAGATAGATGCCATGCCTATGCTAGATTATATTTCAGGAATGTATCCCCTACTAGGGATTCCATTCCTTGCCTTTCTCTCAAATCAAATCTTTACATTGCTTCCCCGTGCTTTTCAACAATCGCTATGAACATGCTTGCAATAATCCTTTATGTCCGAATACCGAATTAAGATCCTGAAGTTAAGCATGAGAAAATCAGTTCCAACAACAGCAGAGAGTGAAATGCTAGCCAGGATTGAGAGAGATAGATTAAGAGAACCTATTATCATGATCATGTGAAATAAAAGAATGGAGTAAAAAGCAATTTGAAAGAAGTGTTGCAGATATTTTTAATAGACAGTGTGAATTCTCCCTTTTAATTGTTTCTATTCCCTTTACATATTGTTTCCTAGTCTGGAATAGATTGTGGGTTCCTTGATGCTCTTTGAGATTGGTGGTTTTCTTGCAGACATTTCTTTGTGAAACTAGGTAACATTATCGGTGCATAGCTAGAATAGAATACATTGCTCTGTTCTGATTATACTTTTATCATACTGGTTTCTTGATGACTGTTAAATCATATTTGTCCTTCTGTATTAAGAATTTCAAATCATCTTCATTTCCAATATTCTGGAACAACAGACTATGAACAAGGCAATATTTTTTTAAAATGAACTCAGGCTGTAGCTCTAAGAACACATCTTTCTTTGGACTTTATTTGTAAAGCCTTTCACCTACAGCATTCTTGTTTCCTTTCCCAATGCTCTACCATGAATTGAAAGGACAGATGATATTACTTGCCCTCCAGATTCTTGATCCTTCTTCAGAGTCCAGTGTCTTATAACTGTAACTACTTTGGGAAGTCTCATTTGTCCTTATATAGGTTAGCAGGGGAAGGGGACTAATTGTCAGTGGATACAACAATCCGTGGAAGTCATTTTGACATGTCCCTTATCTATATTTCTTAGTCTAGCAGGGATGAGTTTATTTTGGCTCGTCATAGCTGAGTTACCAGTTACCAGAACTTTCAATTTAATCATTTTTCAGATCATACCTGCATCCCTTCAGGGATCCACTGCTCTATCTCCTGTTCCATGGAGTCTATTTCTTAATTTTGAAGGCCCAATGGGTTATTTTTTTTGAGGTCACAAAACTATTTCTGAATTTCAATAATAAAGAATATTTTCTATGTATTGTATTTCCTTGCCACTCTCACCTTAAGTATGTTCCTTTCGTTGCTCTTTCTTTTGAAGATTTACTTTTTCTCTCATTGTTTTATGAGAGCAATCTTCATTTTGTTATCACACAGTGTTGCCATTTGCTGTTCCAATCCTTCAAGCTTTGCTACAAGCTTGCATTTGCTGCAAGCATGGACCTGGATTATAGATCCTTGGTGCTGTCTGAGCTTGATTGTTTTCTTGCAGATGTTTCATTACCCAAACTAGGTAACATCATCAGTGCTAGTAAGGAATGGAGTTTGTTCTCAGTTTATAAACACAGCAGCCCCAGAAGGAAAAAGAGTTGTCTATAACACACAGTGTAGTGACTGCAACAGCTATTATGTAGGAGAAACAGGCAGAAGACTGTTAGTCCTACATAGGACAAAAGCACCCATGAACACCAACTAACAGTCAGAATACATGATAAAACTCTTTAATTTCACAACATATGGACACTTAACCATTGTTTCAACTGAGAAACTGAACATCCTAGACCAAGTTAAGTCCAAAAATGCTAGGGAATTTCTAGAAGCTTGGCACTCTTGACAAATTAGCCATCAATACACAGACATAAACGATATATACATACTTTGCAAAAGAGACAGTCAAGCCAAAATGGGAATAACCCCCCCCCCAAACATCTCGCTATCAGCAATCAGCATTCAGATGAGCATAGATAAACTCCCAAGATTAACATCAGATCAACAATCAAGAAGTAAACAATACCCCAATCAAGGAACTGGGAAACAAGCTAACAGTTAACAGTCCAACCAAAGAACCTCTAAGACCAACCCCATTGACACTGACGGGGTATGTCACTAGATACTGTATAAAGTGGGAGCAAATCCCACTCCTTACTAACACTAATGTTGTTTGGGTATTGAAACATCTGCAAGAAAACAGCTAAGTTCAGAGGGCACCAAGCACCTTTCATTTCAATCCTGAACAACAAATATTCTCCTTTAATGGACCAGGATCATTTCAAGAAAAAAAAATACATGTCAGAAGCATTGCTGGTCATGACTGCAATCCTGTCTTTCATTTCACTTTTTAAAAAAAGTATAAACACTTTTAATTCATATTCCATTCTCTCAGACTCTCTAATTATACATTGTTGATTTATGGGAGGAATTATTAGAATCAATTCTTATTAAACTCAAATGGCAAACTTACTTTAACTTGCTTGCTCAGTTTGCTCTCTAGAAATTGGTTGACTTATATTTCTCTGACAGGCTTTGCAGCAATCTCTCCTTACTTAGTAGGAAGCATTCAGTCGTGCATAATAACCATTCAGTAGCTCTCAGTTCCTAATTGCAGCAGTCTATAATAATTCAGGAAAGGAAGGTTTTACCCCACAGTTGAGCATACAATTCCTCAAAACACGCAGATTTTCTTTGTGTTTTCTTTTGTTAATTTCTGTTAGTGAAAAATCCTATACGTTTTCCCTGTTCATTCAGTTTGAAGAGAATTCATGAACCTCTATGCACGTTTCTGTTTAGGGTATTTCTTAGTCTCTAAATCAAATAATATTATATGATGTAATCATGTTACTTTGGTGGCATCCTAAATCCTTCCATTTACAAATTTGATAAGGAGTTTTTCCTGTCTCTTAGAAAAATATTAAGTATAACCTCTTTGCTACCTTAAATTAAAATACAATATGTATACCATGAGGGCAGTCACTATAGTTCTCTATATTGCAACTTCTGTCAGATTGCTATGGCAATAATAGCAGGATAGACAGCTATAGGAAAACAGTTACCTGCTATGACAGAAAAGTAAGAACAACTAGCTAGGTGAAATAGCTGAGGATCTTTTAGTTGTGATAAATGGTTTTAGTTAGGTTTTACTGTTTTCTTAATAATGTAAAAAATAGACAGAAGTACTGTACTATCATTTGCAACATGTAAAATACTTTTTTACGCAGGAACAGATTTAAATGCAGAAAAATACTTTACAGTGTAGTAAAAAGAACCTTAAAAATAGTTGTGATTTTTAATGCTGTCTTTACTTAAAATAATGATATTTTGTGTGAATCTGCATCAGTTTATATGTTGAATTTTTATTTGCATGGGGAGAAAATCATGTTGAAGATGTTGTAATACAAGTGCCTGATGACAGATTTCTCTCTTTTCAGGGTAAAAGAAGTAAATGAAACTAACAAACGAGTAGAACAGGAAATCAAAGTGGCTATTTTTACTCTCATTAATGAAATCAATAAAAAGGGAAAATCTCTCTTACAACAGCTTGAGGTACAATTAAATTTAAAAATGAACATAAAGTGGTTGTTGATGTATATTATACTTTTGATTTAAATGACCTTTCAATAGCTCTTTTCTTGATGTATCCTGTTGTCAGTGACACCAAACTTTCAGTTTATATTTCTTTCCAGTTTAATCTGATCATAGGAAGATCAGAAGCATCCATTTTCACTTGGAAGCAAAATTCTGGAGAATTTTGTTTATTTAATTTAGTCTATAGTTTCTCCAAAGAAGTTTAGAATCAAATTAGTTTATAAGTATAGTGTATAAAACATACAGTAGTTTAGTTCAACTTATGCAAGGTTTAAAATATTTGTTTTCCCCCTTAAGATTCAGTCTCCACCCCAAGATAGAAAATGTTAACCTATCTAGTGGAATAGACGTTCTGAAATTCACAAAAGGGGTTCTGACAAATGACCACTCTTGTTCTAATTGATAGCTTGGTTTCTTTAGTTTGGGCTTAGCACTGTTTGGGCAGAGTTAGCCACCAGAAAAATCCAGGCTAACTTGGTGAACTAAACTGAATATCAGAGTAGGAATGCAAAATAATATAAACATGCATCAGTAAGCACTAAGAGGGCTAGTCTAATGGAAGACATTGGAAAAGGTTTGAGATCTACCCAGATAAAAATTGTAAACTACCATTCCCACATGCTCTCGGTTCCCACTGCTTCCCACTGCTGTTGGTTGTGATTCTCATAGTCTTTGTACGAATCTGACAAGAACATTATAGGAAACCCATCCAGTTGTAGCTTTTTTTTTTAAAAAAAAGTAGTAGTATGATATACAAAATAAAACATAATATTAACCTCTTCTTTAACGTTGTTTGAAAAATTCCACCATCTCCTTTTCTCAGTATAGAAATGGTCTTCATTCATTAGCTATCCTGTTTCTATGTCTGCAGAGCCTTATTCAGGAGCAAGCAAGCCGAAACTATTGGTTGACACTACAGTAATGCAAGTGCTGAAGGGTTACATCACCAACCCATTTGCTCTATCCATTAAAGCAGTTGCTTTGTGCAGAATATTCTTACTTTCTCTTTTTGTGTGTGATTGAGCTGAGCTCTTCTTTAATCTAATTTTTATTCGGACATGATGTAAAGTTTTATTTCTTCTTCATTATAGTCCATGTATTTATGTCACAATTTATTTTTTTTAATCTTCTTTGTATATCCTTACTCTTGACTCTAACTTCAGGGGCCACATTTAGAAAAACTGTTGTGAGAAAATCTTTGCCCCTTAGAAGGAAAGGATTGTTATATAAAGATGATTCCTGTTGTTTTTGTCAGGTTTTTTAAAATAGGCTTATTATAACAAATTGTCTAGACTCCGCATGTTTGAGAATACTTTTAAGATGTGAATGTGATAGTTGTCAATGCAGACATTTATACATTTACTATCTTTTATTAAATGTTAAATAAATTGTAGCTGATAAAGATATAAACCCCCTGATCTGGTCTGATCTAGTTGCTTCACTAACTGCCAGATCACTTAGTTGACTCTGTGCTATTGATAAAGGAATCTAGATTAAGGATACTGCTGATCTTAGTATAAGAAAACTCCAGACTGTTACTGTCATAAAATATTGTGATAAAGCACTATTATACATATCTTTGACTTCCAAGAGATTGGAGACCATTTCTGAATTCAGAGATATAGCAGTGAAGTATATTTTTAATCATTTGATCTCAACTCCATTACTGAATTTTTTCAGCTAAAAAAATTACTGAAGATAAGGCAGGAGAAATTCAAGAGATGTTCATTGCTACATCCTTAGTGATGTTTTTATTTTTCTAGTATCAGCATTTCCTATTAGAGAAAATGAGCTGGAAATGAGCATTCCTAGAAAGCGCTATATTAAGATCTTTGTACAGTAAGGCCATGATGTCTGTTAAGCCAGTGGCACCCAACCTTTTGGGCGCCAGGAACTGTCTCCATGGATAAAAGATTTTTCCATGGACTGGAGGGGGCGTGGTTTTGCGTGCTACCTGCATCTTGTCAATGGTATTTGGCTTCTTTGCGTGGCTGGTTGCTGACATGCTGCGGCCTGATGGCAGTCCATGGTTTGGGGCCCCTGTGTTAAGCAACAAATTAATGCAGAATAGAGCAGCATATAATAGTATGCTAACTTCTTCATACTATTTCTTGAGATCTCTTTTTGAACTTTAAGGGATTTTGTGGACTAGGACTGCACTTGGCCTTTGAAAGGCATAGCAGAGACAACACTCTTGAGGGGAAATAAAGGGCAAAGCCAGAACAATTACTATATCTGATTTAACTCATTTGATTTAATGTAAATGTTTATTGATTTAAATGTAAAATAGGATTTAATAATTTTCCTATTCTTCCGTTTTAAATATTACAATTTACTAGAAACCTTTTGACTTAAAA
>JANHFO010001334.1:35981-51277 GCA_032468095.1 Pareas carinatus | reverse complement strand
CGCAACGCTCCTAATCCATCGGGCACATTGGCTTGGGCGACAAGCCTCAAATGGCAGCGCCCAGAGCCGCCTCACCCCCCCGGGGTCCTCGAGCGCGCCAACATCGGCCCCCGGCCCTAAAATTCAGCCAGTGGCCCCTGACGAGCCGCCCTCAAACGGTGGGCTCCCCAAAACGAGGTCGCCTGGCCTCTAAGGGCCCCCCAAGGAGCGGGTTTCAGGCGCAGGAGGCAGAGCTAGCTCTCCCGCGTCCTGTTGCCTCTAGGACTGGAAGTCGAATGATTCCTTTAGTTATTCTTGTGGAGAATTTTACCTGTGTTTAGTCTTTTTTCAACTCTTTCTGTGTTTTCTCCATTGAATTGTTCTCTATCATAAGTGAGCTAAGTTTGGTCATTTAATGTCCCATACCTTTCTGTATGACAAGCATATATGATACTACAGGTAGTCCTTGACTTACAATAGCTATAGTGATCATTCAAAGTTACAACTGCCCTGAAAAAGTGACTTATGACCGTTTTTCACGGTTATGACCTTTACAGCATCCCCATAATCATGTGATCAAAATTTATATACTTGGCAACTGATTCATATTTATGACCGTTGCTGTGTCCCATGATCATGTGATCACCTTTTGTGACCTCCTGACAATCAAAGTCAATGGGGAAACCAGATTCACTTAACAACCATATTACTAAGGTAACAACTGCAGTGATTCACTTAACAAATATGACAAAGGTCGTAAAATGGAGCAAAATTCACTTAACAAAATCTCACATAACAACAGAAATTTTGGACTCCATTATAGTTCTAAGTTGAGGCTTGCTTAGAAGGAATGTCACAGAGTGCAAATGAGCATATGATATGATATGATATGATATATGATAGGGTTTGCTTAGAATCATACAGAGTGCAATTAAGCAAGTTATAGCACATGTCTTTTTGATCAGGTATCATTTCCCAGCCCGCCCCCATAAACCTGAACATATTGCTTCTCTTATTAATTTTTATTTTTTATTTTGGACCGATAACTGTCATGGACTGTATAGGGTTCTGAGCAGTGTTTAGACTAATGACCATGGTCAATTGTAGGAAGTAAATTATTTAATTGCTTCAACAGCATAATCAAAACTGCTGTTTGTAAGCGTAATGCTTATAAAATAGCACGACGAGTGTGATTTAGGATGAATTGTCTCCCTGGAGCCATAAAACTACAGGTATCTCTGGTAATTGGAAGACAGTGTTCCCAATATAGATCTGTTTTAAAGATTTGGGAAGACATCTGAGTTTGAAGTATATTTGGCAGAAATTTGAGGTGCTGCCTTCTGAGTGACTATACCAAGGAAAGCTGCTTTGCCCTGTCTGCCTTCTACTAGTAGGCAAAGATTACTTTCATAGATTACGCTCATAAGGTGACTTATAACTGTTTCATTTGGATTTCCCCTGTCATTTGGACTGATATTTTAGTTGATATTTTATTTGCTTTATTGCTGTTAAACCACAGTTACAGATTACAAAAACAGATTAATTCTGATGCATGGAATATGTTGTGCTCAGTATTGTGATGATCAATAGTATGTCCAGTGTTTTTTATAAATGAATTTGGGCTCTCAATAATAACTCTTACCTTGAAATTATGCTTTGGCATTCAGAAGTAGCACATACATTTAGAAACATGCCAAATCATAAATAACTTTTGAAAAATGTTATTTCCTTGTGACTTTGTTCAGATATAAAGCTTTCAAGGCAAAAGGAATTGGTTGCATGGAAATTAAAATATGTATAATTAATCTCTGTTTATTCCAGGTAATCTAGATACTGGTATTTTTTTGCAGACTGAATTAGGTTTTGAGAACCTTATTCTTCTGAAAATTGTAGAATATACACATAACTAATTAACAAAAGCGCAGTCTTTTAAGAATGAAGCAATATTAATTGAATTTGTTTTTCCTCCACAAGAAATGTGAGCGCCTCCTACTTTATCTATATTGCCATGAGCTGAGTATTGAATTCCAGGAGCCAGTTCCAGCCTCGGTGAGTAACTTCATATACATTACCTAGAGATGATAAAATTAGATAGATTTTACTTTTAGAAGTCTGAAATTGGTGATCAACATTTGACAGTCATAGTTGCTAAATTATGTTATGAATTGTATTTTGTTTACAAAATCCTTTGGATCAGCAAAGTTATGAAGCAGAATTTCCACATTTAAAAATTATATCACAATTTCACATTTTATGGTATGTTTTCAAAATGTTTGGATCTGATTTTAAAAATGAGATTATTTCACGAAGAGAAATATTCCACCATAAAAGCATGTTTCTTAATTTTTCTCTCTTCTAATGTGACTTGCATTTTTTTTTCTGGACAGATACCAAACTACTATAAAATAATAAAGAAACCTATGGATCTATCTACAGTAAAGAAAAAACTTCAGAAGAAGCATTCACAACATTATCAGACGCCTGAAGATTTTGTGGCAGATGTTCGGCTGATCTTCAAGAACTGTGAAAGGTTTAATGAAGTATGTTAACTTCCAACCTGTAGAATTGTTTTGACTAATGAAAAAAAAATCTATTCTCTGTCTTCACAAGACATTAATTACAAGTGTTTCCCATTCTGAATGTGGGATGGAAGTGGATTAGTGTCCCATATGTAAGCTGTACGAAGATATGGCTGTGCACAGATTGAGTATCAGAATACAGTCTCTTATTTTATACAGAAATGATAATGTAAATTGGATCCTGAGGGCATGCTTGCTCTTATGTTTTTAATTGTGAACCAGTTAAATGATGGATTGCATTCATGTATGTGCACAAGTTGTTTAATGCCTCCTTTTTGTGGAAACTTTTCTTTTTAATAGCACGCTGTTATCTGGCCAAGCAGTAGAAAAGCAGAAATCCTTGTTATGTGAATGATTTAATTGATATGTAAAAGGAATTGAAAGCAATAGAAAACAAGATAGGTCATTGTAGTTAATTGTGAATAATTTTACAATTAAACACATGGTGTATTTATAGATTATCGCTAAATCCAAAACATTTTGTGAACAGTAAGTTTTGGAAAATTGTAGTCTTAAATCAAGATTACATGAAGATTTTGATGTAATAAAATAAATAATAAAGCAATCTTTTAAGCAAATGCAGGAAGGCATGTGCTATTAGTTGCTAAATGATTTGTGATGGAAATAGCTAGAGAATACATGGCCTTCTAATAATAAGCAAATAGCTGTTGTTTTAAAATGAACACTGCAGCAGATAGACCCTGTGACTGCTTAAATAGCATCTTTTAAAAGTTTTAAAAACCATTCTGCAAGGCAGTCTGTGGGCTCCATTTTTGATTGTATCTCTTACTTAGATTCCTTATTACTTGAACATTATCTTGCTAGTATAGGCAATTCAGATAGCAAAGTCCTCTTAAAATAAAACCAATAATTAATTATTGGTAATTTCAAATATGTAGAAAAATTGCTTAAATGGCAATGTGGGTATAAAAAGGAATGCTGAAATAATATAGGTTTTTTGAAACTTATATGCTCCAAAAATATGGCATGTGAACCTTAATTAAGACACAATATTTGTGGGGGGGAAATAGTAAATAGACCCATTGATTCCAAGAAAATTTGCCACATTTATTCTTCCCAGATTTTGGGGGGCAATATGCTGACTCTGTAAACCATTTAGAGAGGGCTATAAAGCACTATGAAACAGTATATGTCTAAGTGCAATTGCTACTTAAATTAGATTTGTTAACATCTATAGAAAAGACTTGCATCCATTCTTTATTTTCTATATTATCTAAAACCATCATTGTTTACAGAACTCAGAGTAACTCTCATTGATTAGAAGGTTTTATTTAAATATGCTCAGAGACACTTGAAAAAGAATCCTGAATTCTCTATAGGATAGAATTTGAAAACCTAAGTTTCATTTAAAGTGGGTTATAATATTTGTCCTAGTTTGATATTAATACTTGCATATAAAATTCTAATACTAAAATCTCAGAAATGTAAACGTTTTTAAAGTGTTGCGTTACATTAAGCAATTGAAACTTTAATTTAAAATTGGATTGTAGTGGGTGAGACCAAAGAATTGTATTTTTCAAATTAAATTAATTTTAAGAAAAGTGAATGCATTCACAGTGAAAGGAAATTTTCATTGGCAGATAAATGCAGTTAGATCAGACTATAAAAGAAAGCTGCCATTTTTTCTTACTGCAGTGATCACATTTATATCATGACAAGAAGGACTGAACTGGAAGATAGTGGGGCTAGCAGTTTCTTGAGAAGAAATTACGAAGAAATCCTGATGGAAGAAATTAGCGGCCAACCATTTATAACACAATCATGCCTATTTACTGTACAGCTAATTTTGGATTTCTGTGCTGGTATCAGTTTTGCAAAACTGATCATTTGTTAATGAATCACATACCCAAAATTTAGCAATGGGCCTTATGAAGTGTCACTTCTGTGTCACAGTTTTTAGAAATAAATTGCCATCATGGCTGAGTTTCATCATCCATTCCTGTACAGTCTCATAACTTTAGAAGGGATTATAATTTCCTTTGTTTTGACTCTGGTATCCTTTTTAGATGATGAAAGTTGTTCAAGTTTATGCAGAAACACAAGAGATTAATTTGAAGGTAAGCTTTTCAGACCAAGCACACTTGATGAAGAGATGTGCATTTCCAATTGGTGAATGTTACTATCTTTTTTACTTTGCAGGTTGATTCAGAAGTAGCACAGGCAGGGAAAGCAGTTGCATTATACTTTGAAGATAAACTTACAGAGATATACCCAGGCAGGATCTTCCAGCCTTTACCTGAATTCGAGCAAGAAGAAGAAGATGCTGAAATAACTGATGATTCAGATGAAGATTTTATACAGCCACGTAGAAAACGTCTAAAATCAGATGAAAGGCCGGTGCATATAAAGTAAACTGATTAAATGGACCCAAACTGTTGTAAAGAAAAACATATTTAAATGTTCCTGGGATATTATCATGGCTTTAGTGGCCATTTTATTGAAATGGATAGTGTTCAGACAGTATTAGATTACAAAAAGCATTTGTACAGAAACATTCTTGTCTAAGGGGAAAGAGTTTTCAACTTCTGTTACTGCTTGTGTGTGTGTGTGTGTGTTTGTTTGTTTGTTTGTGTAGTGCTGGATTTTTATTTTACTTTTTCACTCCTTCATTTACAGAGGTTTTAGATTATTAACATTCATATAAGAAACCAATTTCGTCACTACCTAAGAATTATTTCTGCAGGATTGGACCAAGACAAGTCATATTTCGCTTTCATACTGTGGTTTAAATTCAAAGCAACCTTTCTCTTCGTGCAACCAGAATTGCTGGTTGTGTGATTTTTTAAATGTTTTTTTATTTTTGAGATGTAACATCTCACCCAAGTGATAATGCAAGCGTCATACTTTGTTGGGTCAAATAGCCAGCTCTGCAGTCTTTTATTATGTATAGAAGTATCATAACATCATTAAATCATCTTGAATTTGAGTATGCCGGAGTGCGAGTTCTTCATATGTGCTTTGACTGGTTGCAATTTATGTTTTGAAGTAGGATTTGTGATATTAAATGGAAGTCCCATGCACAGTACACCTCAGCACATTCTTTTTGTATTTTATTTCTCTCCCCTTATAAGCAGGATGTTGGCTGTAAAACCAACTAAAATGTAGATTTTAGTACTTTCAGAACTAGCCTATGGTGTTAATAACTGGTGACTGTCCAGTCTTCCCTACTATCAGTTTCTGATAGACTGCTATCAGCAAACTATAATTGTCAACTACCAAATGTGTAAAAATTTCCTGTATTCACTCTGTCTTATTTGTAAATAATGGTACTGTAAATTCTTTCAGACAGCAACATTTGCTGGACTGTTTTTAAGCTAATATGTATTCTTACTAATGTTCCTATCAAAACCAGATTTGTAATATGCTCTTTATTTCTTAAGCAGTTCATAATTTGAAATTCTATATTATTTTGTTAGATCTATTCAGTTTTCTTCAGAAGCAGCTTAATCAAACTATTGAAGAGAATAATGTGCCCTTTCAGGCTAAGTTACTTGTCTATTCTTAAATCTAGAAAATGGACCAGCATATCAGACAAGTAACTAGGTGAATAATAATATGCAGTTGTTTGTACATTACTAAGCTCTTCAATTCGCCTTGGTAGCAACTTTAAGACAAGCAAAATCTGCATTATTGTAATTCAGTGTTGGACGGGTGAAAATCCTTGTATGCTTGGCTTAGGTCTTTATTGAACTATAAAACTATTTCAAACCCTTACAAAGAATATTTTTATGCCTGTTACAAAAAGACAAAACTATACTGAGGGGTCTAAAATACAGGTTTTACTGTGACATTGAGTGTAATTTATTATTGCCACTAGCTCACAGTATATGAAGAATTGATCTATACAGTAGAGTTGACTAGTTTTTAATATACAGTGTATTCCCAGTGATTTGCTAAAGAGTTCACTTTCTCTGTACAGACAAAGAGGCAGACAGGTTGGTTCTCTAACATGAAAGTAATTAAAGATATTTATGACTTTAATTCACTTTCTTAGATAAACAATATATTCAAAATGAAAGAATCCAAGAGAGTCCAAGGATTTATTATTTTCACAAAAGGTTTTATTTAATAAATTAGTTCTAAATTGTCTGTTATATGAATATATATTAGTCTATATTATGACCAAATTAAAATTAGAAAAGTCAGTTCAGGGAGATTGGAAGAAAGTTTTGTGATCGTGTCTTTTCCACATATAAAAGGCAACATTCTAACTGGACTTATGTGATGTTTTCTCGATATAGTGTCATTGATTATCCTTTTCTCCAAATGTAGAGATGAGATTACTCAGCTTGAGAGTTCTAACATACAGGTAATCAATGTAGCCTAGTTTTAATGTCACTTTTTATTTGCAGTTAAAATTATGAAGGTGAATGGGAGGATGTTCCCTCTTAGTGTGTTCACTCCCCGACAAGTTGAAACAAAAAATGTTTTTTTGCAGGCATCAAATGCAAGAACAAAATGCTGAATAACTGTTGAATGAAGTAGTACTTCTTATGTATACTGCAGTTCTTCATATCTCAATTTATTAATGAAACTATTTCTTACTTAAATATATGTAGATTCCATTTCTGCAAAAGAGAATTGGTGTTCAGCTAAATTAGATTTCCCCTCATCCTTGAAACTGCATTTCAAGAATAATATATTCAGATTTCAGTGTATTAAAATTGTATAAATGTCTTATTTTTTTTGCAAAAACATAATTTGAGACATTGAATTGATTATCTGCTACCTGAAACAGTGGATAATAACACTGCATAAATTCAGTATAAATTTCCAGAGTCTGTTGAAGAATATATTCATAGATGGAAATGCTTTGCAGTTTTGATGAACTTTTCCCAGTGCTGATAAGAAGTATATCGCAAAAGGACCCAGATTGTTGGGGGCAATATGCTGACTGTGTAAACCGCTTAGAGAGTACTGTAAAGCACTGTTAAGCGGTATATAAGTCTAAAATAAACAAATAAATAAATAAATGAACTTCTGCTACCTGTACAGCTGAAAAGAAGCCCGTGTTTGGCATATCACTGGCACCTGTGCGATTACTGAGCTATACTGGGTTTGAAAACAGTTTATTTTGGAGTATGTTCTTTATATATCTGGTTTCTAGTGGATAGTAGAGCTTTCCGTGCATGTGAAGTGGATTTACCTGGAATTCATAAATTACAATGTAACTCATATCTGATATGGTCCCAAAATACTTTGTCATATAATTTGACTCTTAAGCTATGACTTCAAACACTGTTGCTAAAAAACAAAACAAAAAACTCTCTCTCTCATTGTATAGGTTCCAAACATTTAAGTTAATCCAAAGAAGAAAAAGGCAGCTTGCTTTGAAACAGGAAGGATAACAAGTGTACAGCGTGCTGATTGTGGACTTCTCAATTACCTCAGCAGGTCCCCTGCCTTGTAATTACTAGTGATTAGTGTTAGTTTAACCAGCTAAGTTCAGGTCTTAACTGTGCCCTGCAATTAAGTGTCCTATCGTATACTATTAAGGCTGATTTACTATCCAAAAAAAGGGTGGTTTTGCCCCTAGCTTTTAAAGTAGATACCGTATGCTGTAAAATATAGATAGCCTTTTCATGCGAAAAATTCCCATTAAATAATATTTGAAGTGGCGTTGACTGCCGGCGTACTCAACACTGGATAGAAGAACAGAATGTTTTATAAACATTTCTGTAAGCCACTGCATCAAAGTAGTGTTTTTTAACAAATCAACCCAATTTGCCATTCTGTTGTATAATGTAGTTTTATTAGCCAGTCCCATTTATGTGAAATTTATGGCAACACTCTTAAAGTTGAAAATGTAACGTGCTGGATGTAGGCTTTCTTTTTCTTTTTCCACATCTCCTTAGCAAAAAAGCAATAAAACTGCTTTGTCTGTTGCCTGTTTAGCATGGCAAGGAGTCCATTTCCTTTGGGTGGTGGTTTTATAGGAAAGTTTTTGTATGTGTATCACCCAAGTCTAGCTTTTAACAAATAAAGTGTGCAGTTATAGTGTGGCATTTTATTTTAAAAATTGGGGAAAGTTAACATATTTTTTTAAGAAGTAGGTGTTTCAGTAAATAATGGAGGTACTTTTTTAAAAACTTTATATGCCACAATTTACATAGACCTATTTCAAAATAATTCATAAGATTGTGATTTTGGATATGGCCACCACTTCTTTGCTTCACTGATGCATGCGCAGTAACTCCACTCACTGTAGATTTTTGTGTCCGCCTATTTGCCAGTCTACTTTTAAAATGCATCCTAATCAAAATTGTTTTGAAAATTGAAGTTATTTTGATTTCTTAATTTAGTAGCTGATTGACAATGGTAACACACAACTTTCTCTTTTCTATTCAATCTTTTTCAAGTAGGGAGCTTCTGTTTTCTTTTAAAATGATCTGCGACTTTGTATAAACAAATTCAAAGCATTTTATAGATACATGTTTCAGCATTCCCTTAGTGTGAACATAAATTTTGAAATGGAAAATGATGCATGTTAAAGGCCTGCCAATGTAGGCATTTGTTAATTCAAAATGCCATTAAACATGTATATATGAGGTCGATAAAGATTTGTGCAATTGAAAGCCTGTTTTAATTTTATATGTAAACATACAAATCAAAGGGTTCAATTCCCAGTATTCTTTCTTTCTGGTAATTAAAACTGGTACTTTTTGCACATAGTTAACTTTACTGATTCTTTTTAAAAAGTGCTGTTTCTGTGGTATTGTATTCTCTGAATAATATTTAATTTTTTTAACAAGTTAATGTTTCTAATTGTTCAGTTCCTGTGTTTTTTGGCTGGTATGTAATAAAAGCATTTTTCTTTACATGATTATTTAATACATTTAGCAATCTGTAAATATTTCTTGTTAAGTGCTCTGGAATGTGGTGTAGCAATTGTATTAGAACAGTTTTAAAAAGCATTGTTTTGAAAACCACTTCTGTTTTGGTTATTTCTATTAAATTAGAAAAGGAAGAACTTTTCAAATGAGTAATGTTTTGTAAAATCCAGGCCTCTAGGCCTATTGCTGCTGTTTTATTTGATAAATTATTAGCATGGAGAAATTATGAAAATTTGGGCAGCATCTACACTGTTCTAGGAATAAATATGATGATCTAACTTTATTAAATATGCAGACACACACCTTTTGCAAGATCTGTGTATGGTGAATGAAATTCATCTAAACATCAATTTAAGTATGATACATAAATAAATCCTCAGTGTACACACTATGGTGTTTCACTTTGGCAAATGAATGAGACTGAAGAGATAACATTGTCTCAGGTTATTAAGAAAAACCATGTTTTTCATCTTTCTATTCAGGGTTCCCTTTCACTTTGAATACAATGTAGTTTACAATATTAACTGTCCTGTGTTTTATTCACCAGTTTGTACCCAAGCGTAAATAGATGAACTGATGTGGAATATTATTTGTGGATTTAATTTAATTATAATTGCTTTAGAGGCTATAGATAAGAATGGAACCCTTTATAGAAAGTAAGCAATCTTATAGCACTGCTTAATGAAATGTAAAGAGCTTAAATTTCAAATTAGCTTTGTTCCTTGCTACGTTACCTCATGACATATAGATTTTTGCTTGTTTATGTTTGGAAGGTCTGTTTTCATAAATGAATATACACTTAGCCACTGTGAAGTGCAAACAATATTGCTTTTGCATAGTTAGCTTCTGTCTGGAATCCATAAATTGAATCTCCAAACTTCACTATCAAACTGATTATCACGCTGAATTTGTTATCCTTGAAGAAGTTTCTGGGCCAAATACAGAGTACTGCGTGTTGGTCAGATGGGAAATGCAATCCATTCTTCTCTTTGAGAATCAGGGACATGGTTTATTTCTTGCCAACCCATCTGCTCTCTGCTCTGCGTTTGTGTTCAGCTTAGCTATTTTGGTGGGTTGGATTTTGTGCTTTCATTGTCTTTCAGTTTAATCTCTTGAAAAGTCATGCACTCTTGTAATTTTTTTATGGAGAAGTTCGAATGTTAATATTTGGAATTTATAGTCTTTTTTCCTTTGGATACTCTGCACCTAGTCGCTCTTTACTGCTAGTGAGTTGTATGTGTTCGTATTCCACAAATGGGCAAACTACATACCAGTAAACAATGGATTCACCCTAGCTCCTGCCAATCCAACAGTTTGAAATCATGTAAATGGAAGAAGATAAATAGGTGCCACTTTGGTGAAAAGGTATTAGCACTCTATGTCATCACACTTGCCACATGACCACATAAATGTCTTCATATAAGGCTGGCTCAATGGTCCTTGAAACCAATGAGCACTGCCCCCTATAGTCGTCTATAACTAGTGGAGCAAAATCCACAAGGACATCTTTTGATTACAACAGCAGTACTACTACCTGAAACATTTAGGAAGGCTGATGTGTAAGAATACCTTATATGTTGCTGGAGCTTTCAAAACAAAATAATTTCAAAAATGAGTGATAGTTTGCTATTATGAATCCTATATTACAGGCAGTCTTTACAACAGTTCACTTAGTGACCATTCAAAGTTGCAATGACACTGAAAAAGTGACCATTTTTCAGTTACATTTCCAGCATCCCCATGATCATGTCATCAAAATTCAGATGCTTGGCGTCTAGTTCATATTTATGACCACTGCTGTGTCCCAAGATCATGTGATCCCTTTTGTGACCTACTGACGAATAAAGTCAATGAGGAAGCTAGATTCATTTAATCACCGAGTTACTAAGTTATCAGCTGCAATAATTCATTTAACAACTGAAAAAGGTTGTAAAATGAGTGTTGGGTACTGGTGCAATGCGGCGGGACAGTTCAGCTAGAAGCTCTGTTTGCCGAATTGGCTTTTTTGTCATTTTCGGAGCCTTTGAAAGCTCAGGTGCGTTCCCTGAAGGGGAAACAGGAAAGGAGAGCGTTCCCCAATTTGGCAAATGCAGCAGTCAACTGGAGTTGGGGGGTTATCTTCAGAGGAACGACGAGAAGGGTTGCCAGGGCGACTGATCGGCGACCATTAGCTGCGTCCAGCTGGAAAGAATAAAGAGCAGCAAGGGTAAGAATTTTACTAAAGCAAACCCCCCTAATTGACCAAATTAATAAAAAACAGTTGAAAGTTAATCAATTCCATCAAAACAAAAAGTGTCGCAATTTAAAACTTGGGGAGAAAGAATCTAAAAGAGGAGCAAATTTTTAACTTACAGGACTTTGGCAGCTCAACAGATGCTGGCGTTCATGCTAGCCTGATTTCATAGGGCTGAGAAGAGGAAAGGAAACCTATTCCCTGAAACTTGACTCCCTCCTAAAGCCTTAACTATTTACAACAAAACAAGAGTGAATATTGAAATATTGGACTACTTTTATATTTGTTTTTTTAAAAAAAATAAATTTAAGAAGAGTGGGACATCTTAAAGGCTTGGAAAACTAAAACAGCACAGCAAGCAGCAACTTATTTGAATCAAAATGATTCGGAGTAGTAGGAAAGAAACAGCTATTTCCACTACATTAGTGACCCAAGGATCCCCTTATTACAAATTAAAGGAAAAAACAGAAGTATCCAATAATCAAATATTTGGTGCAATTCAAACGTATGGCTCACAAATACAAGAACTAAATGGTATATTAGACATTGTGAATCAAAATAGAAATTCTAAATGAACGATTAGCAGAAATAAAGACACAAAATGAAAGACATCAACAGCAAATACTAAAAAATGAACAGAATTCAGTCATTGGAGGAGAGAGTAGAAGGGAGTGACAGAAGGATTGAACTACAAGAAGAAAATGTGCAATTAGAACATAATAACAACTTGAAATAGAAACAATAGAAATGCAAAGGCCAAATCATTTTTTATGTTTCCAAAATATAGAAGAAACGCCCACAGAGAACATTGAAGAAAGGATGATAAATATCTTAGCAAAGGCCTCGGAATAGTTAGAAATGAAGTAGACTAAGTATATAGATTAGCAACCAGCTTTGCCAAAAGAAATAAACTTGATAGGTAAGTTCATGTCAGTTTCATTAAAAAATCTGTATGTGATGTCCTCAACTGCTCAAGAGAACAACCACTATTATAGGATGGAAAGAAGATCAAAGTTCTCATGCAGGTACCAAGAAGAATCAGAGAAAACAGAAAACAGTACCACTTTGTAACAGCCAAACTAAACAGAAAGGGCATTAGGTACAGATGGCTAGTTCCTGAAGGGATTTCATTCATTTGGAATAATACAAGATTCTATTTAAACTCTATCTTGTAGGCAGAAAATTTTGCACAAAAGTATGCAACGCTCTTAGGGGAGGACCAAGCGGAGGAAGAGACTATAACAGAAAGACAGGAAAAAGCCAAAAGTCACAGAAAAGCCGAGAAAACAGAAAAATGGAGGAAGCCTGGAGAAATAGGAAAGGAGAAAAAGGAGGAGGAAGAAGGACCAAGAACAAGGTCGGCAATAGCCAAACTTGGGAAAAATAATGGATAAATCCAGGGCAATCATTTCAATCAACATTAATGGACTTAATCACACAGCTAAAAGAAAAAAGATATTTAAGAAACTATGATATAATCTGTCTACAAGAAACCCATATCCCTCAACACCAATATAAGCTTCTAGACCAACCTAAATTAGTTACTTTATACCATTCCTTAATCCAAAATAGCAAAAAAAGAGGAATAGCAGTTTATATTAAAAATAACATAAAGTACAGTTGAGTCTACAATGATGAAGAGGGAAAAATTCTGATGGTTAACATAAGGATCCTACAAAAACAAATACTCCTAGTAACAAATGTGCCCCAAACATAAATCAAGAAAAATTCTATAAGAAGCTACATAAATTAGCGGAGTTACAATGCACTATGTATAATTGGAGACTACATTCATGAATGATCAATTGGACTATCAAAGTATGAACAAGAGGAAAAAATGGAGGAAGAAAGCACCAAAAGCCCTTAAGAACTAATAGAAGAACTACAATTACAGGACATATGGAGAACCAGGAACCCAACCAAGAAACAATATACATATTACTCAAAATATTATAATTCCTGGTCAAGTATGGACATGATATGAATAGCACCACAGGTAGGAACCAATATAAATATGGTCAAAATTGAACCATCAATATGAGCAGACAACAATCTGTTAACCCTAAGCTGGAAAGATACACTGAAGCAAAGAAGATGGGTGTTAGAGCTATATTAAAAGAACCAGTGTTTAAACAAACTGCGAAAGAGGAAGTGGGCCTTCAGAGAAAACTTAAAACAGGACTCTACAATGCAAACTATCTGGGAAACATCAAACGCGGTATTTAGGGAATTAGCAATAAGATATATAGCAAAAAAGCTGAAAGATAAGAGACTAAAAACAAATCAACTCTATTCACAATTGGAAAGTCTGGTACAACAATTAGCAAATCAACCCAGTAATAGACAAATAAAAAAGCAAATTCATCTTGAGTAAATATAACCTGAATTTAATAGATACAGAAAAAATAGCACAACAAATTAAAGAATCCAAACAGAACTATTTTGAAAAGGCAAATAAGATTGGAAGGTGATTAGCATGCAAATTGAGACAACAAAGACAGAAATGGAGGATTAATTGTTTAAAAGACGAAAAAGGCATTAGAAGATATGATCAACAGGAAATAAAAAACATAATTGGCAACTATTATACTAAATTATATGCTAAAGACCCAATACCATTTAATGTAATTCGACAATATCTACAAAAGAATAGCACATAAAAAATACAACAACAGCTTTGTATTACTCTGAACTAAGTAATATCATTAACGAAGATACAACGTGCCTTCAGAAGACAAAAAACAAATAAAACACTAGGACCGGATGGTTTACCAAGCAAATGCTACCAAAATCTACAAGAAATTATATAACCACCATTGAAAGAAATATGCAACAAACTTTTAATAGAAGGGAGAATCCCCAAATCATGGTTAGACGTTAACATTGTTTTGATCCCCAAAGAAGGGAATGACCCTGAACTGATTAAAAATTACAGGCTGATATCTTTACTAAACACGGAGTACAAAATATTCGCATCAATTATGGCAGATAGGCTTAAAAACTGGTTAAAAGAATATATTCACTTGGATAAAAATGACTTTATACCCAGTATGCAATTAAAAAAATAACATCAGAATTATAATTGACATCTTAGAATATTACGATGTGAACCCCTAATCTTAATATCTCATTGATGGATAGAATAGCGACTATCAAAATGTGTATTCTACCTAAACTAATATTTCTATTTCAGACCATTCCAATTAGGCTCAAAAAAAACTTTTTTGAAGAATTAAATAAAATTACATCAAGATTTATATGGCAGAGGAAAAGACCCAAAATAAGATTAAAAATTCTAGAAGAGCCAAGGATTAAATGAGGTTTTGGCCTCCCAGACTCGGAAGTATACTACCAGGCAGCCGCTATGACCAAAGAGTGGATGACTAAGAAACAAAAGACTATTATAAGGCATCAATTTACAACAGGCGGGGCATGCATATTTAGGCTGCCAGAAACAAAAAACATACACATTTCCAAAACCACACAATTCGAGGAAAGAAAGGGGGTGCCCCTCATAGAGATGTGCCCACCAGGCTTCTGCGCATTCCATCAGCTGTGAGCTCTGGGAAGGGGCGGAGGCGTGGCGATTATAATTAAAGAGGAGCTCAAGCCGAGGGAGACCACTGTTCCTCAGGTAGCCGGATGTGAGTC
>JANHFO010001333.1:87283-101709 GCA_032468095.1 Pareas carinatus | reverse complement strand
GCATGGCTGAGGAATTCTGGGAGTTGAAGTCCACAAGTTGTAAATTTGTCATGGTTGGAGACTCCTGATTTAGAGGATCTTGACAAAGCACTCTGGAAGAGAAAGGCTCATGATTTCCCCATGATTTCTTGTCAGTTAGCACCTTTTCTTAACCTTTCACCCTCCATCCTTGAGTGGTCAATATATTCCTGTTTGTGAGTCATTTTTCTCCCATCAATACTAAGTGCCTAGTCTTCCCCACCCCCCTTACACAATAGCTCTAAAAAAGGTGTGGGTGGGTAGTTTAAACTGCAAGGGTACTTTGCTTCCAGGAGGAGTTGAAACTGAGCAGAGGAGCTTCCTTGCAGCTGCTTCTCTGTAGGAAGGAAGGGAACTATGGTATTTTCAACTCAGTTTGCAAGATTGTAAAACCTTCAGAAGTACATGGTGTGGTTCTGGTCAGGCAGAAGAAACCAGGAGCCAGGATTGAGTTCAAAAGCACTGTGATGCTACCTGTAGACAAGAATCTGATGTATTAAAGGTTGAGGCAAATTGGCGGCAGATAAGAGCCAATGGACTTCAAGAGGGGGCTGGACTTACGCCCCTTCCGGGGACGTAGGAACTCCCTTCAGACTGATGATGTGTTTGACATCTCGCCCCCCCTCCCCCAGGCTCTGCCTGGTCATCTCCTGCAGTTCTTCAGTTGTGCATTTGATGCTCACATTCGGTTGGTGCACTCTGAATAATGAGGACAAAGCCATTCTTTTTATTGAAAGTACATTTATTTAATTGCATTTCCCCAAAGCATAATAGATAAATTTGGCAATATCTTGCAGTTCACTTTCCTGTGAAGTTTGCCCATCTCCTGAGCACTTATCTTTTTTAGTTTTTACATCCTCACACAATATTGTGGTGTGGATGGTGTCCCCTTCTTTAAAGCAATGTTGCCCTAATTTGCTATATTTTGGGGGGAGGAAAGCTGCACAGATAGCTAGGAGGCTTCTCCGTCTGACATGTCGAGCTCCAATGCGATAGTAAGGATATTTGGCCACCAGCCCGTGGGGGACGCTGAAAATGCAATTTGAGAGAGAACATAAACGGCAATGAGTCCGTGTGGAACCATCAGGGTAAGAGAAAGCTGCTAGACCAGCAAAGAAGCCTCTTGAAAGTACTTGGGTAGATGTTATTGGGTGTTTGGAGAAATAGATTGTTTGCTCTTCTGACAATAGAGAGGGAGCCTTTTTTATGATGGATTCCTTTCACTTCATCAAGGGCTGATTTAAAACATCCTGTCAGACTCCAAAAACCAAGAAAGACATCCTGAAGTTCTTTCATATCAATCCTTTTATTGCTTCTCGTCTGTAGACAGAAATCTTGCCAAACTAAAGCAACTACTTGCATCATTAATGATATGGGATTCAATCTGAGTTGATCACCAGGAACAAAGGTTTATTCTTCCAAGCTTTTGGAGAGTTCCCTTCATCAGGGAACTTCTCTCTCTTCAAAATATATGGACCCGGACCGTTCTACAAGTTGCATTTATATGGGTTCCCGGTTGTGTGTAGTTTTAAGTTGTTGATTGCCGGCTATTAGGTTGTTAATTGTTTCCATGTGTGACGCCCTTGGTTCCTAAGTACCTGATAGGCAGGTGATAAATCAGCACTTCATTTGACAGACAGGGGGCCAGTTTCCCAGGCTTCAATCATTTCTCTGGCTATTTTTGACCCTGCTCTGTCAGCAATCATAATAGCTGCAAAATTGAATGAATGCCCTTATTAAAGATATACTCTGAGAATTGTTAGGGAGGAGCCTTCTTAACTCTCTGCCTCCCAGTCAGACTATCTAAACTTTGCTGTCTCTTGTTCCTCTGAAACGCAGCTCCTTTCTCCTGGGAATCCAGGCTGCATTCCACCACACGCCCACCCTTGCTTCCCTCCCAGGGTTGTGCCATTCTGACATGACAGATGAGACCACGGAGATTTGGGAAGAGATGCCATTTTTTTATAGCTAGCCCTAAAGATCTGTTTCATTGGTTATATGCCAGTTCTACTTGTCCCTGTGCCTGTTCGAACACTTTCCTTTGCCCAGGTAAGCTTGGAGCTTTTCGCTGGTCCTTTCCAACATCTCTCTAAGGGATTGTGTGAGCCTGAACATATTAACAGTGGAAAGCATTCTCTGATCCTTCCTCCCCCTCCACCACATTGCGAGGGAGAAACACATTTATTATCTAGCCAAGCTTTTCAAGCACACCTGTCATCACAATGCCTGCCATTACACAGCAGACTTATTATTCTGCCTGTTCCTTGTGCCTGTCATATCTACTTATTATTCTGACAAAGCGTTTTAAATCCCTTTAGCTTGGCAACGCTTTCTATAGCTCTGGAAAAAAACGAAAGCTGAGTTTAGTTCTAAAGCGGTATCAGCAACATTTATCACTTAAGGTCTGGGACGCCATCGCTGGTCTTCTCTGCAGCTCTTGGGTGTTAACAATTTTCCTTTTTGTTTTCTTTCTGAGCATACTGAGGCACAAGAGTCCAATTTGTCTCTGTGTGGCTTGCATCTCCGCTTAGACTGCATACGAACACAGATCCATGCATCCTCAGGGCAGGCCCTAGTAGACAGAGGGAGGCTTTGGCAGGTTATCAGATAACCCGCCAGATTAGTTTTTTGCATTCCTGTTGTGTTGTTTTTTCTGCAAGAAGAGAAATTCCTACAGATTTTTCTCCCCCAAGGACCCAAATAATTCGGCCTGCCTTAGATCAGTGATGGCGAACCTTTTAGAGACTGAGTGCCCAAACTGCAACCCAAAAGTCAATTATTTATCGCAAAGTGCCAACACGGCAACACACGCCCCCCTCATGGCCACCAGCGCCCCTGTGCTCCCCCTGCAGCCTTCAGTGATCCCCCGTGACTCCCTGTGGCCCTCAGTGCCCCCCCGTGGCCATTAGCACACACACACCACACCCATTAACTATTCCCCACGCCCTCCAACCCCGCCACGGGCCTCCCGTCAGCCTCCCCCAGCTTCTGCAGCCCACTGTGAGCTATTCTTCCCTCCAGCCTAGCTTCTCTCCTCTCTCCCCTTCTCCATTGTCTCCATGTTGCATTTGAGCCACCCGCCTTACCTCAGACAGGGGAGGGAGGAAGCACTCCCATTGGACTGCTGGGCAGAGAGGCGGGTGATGTCAGAAATGTCCTCAGGCGCACGTGGAGAAGGGGAGGGGAGCCCCGCATCCCTCTGGCTTTCTAGTATCTGTGCTGGGGCGATGGTGCACATGCTAACAGGGAGGGCCCAGAGTGCCGTCTGTGGCACCCGTGCCGTAGGTTCGCCACCACTGCCTGAGATCATGAGCATTCTGGCATGGGAGTAGAAGAGACATCATTTGCTACACCACAACCATTCATTTAATGACCGTTTGAAGATACAACAGCACTGAAAAAAATGACTAACCAGTCCTTTCGCTTATAACCAGGTTCACCTGGTCCACCAATTGCGCCCCTTCTCTGTGACGGCTCCCACCCTCTGGAATGACCTCCCCGCAGAGATTCATATTATCACAGACCTCCGTGCCTTCCGCTGTGCTATTAAGACTCATCTTTTTACCCAGGCCAGGTTGGCCTAATCCACTTTCACCTTCCCAAAATACTTTAGTAATTTTAATTTTTCATCTTAATCAGGTTTTAAATTGGTTTTTATATTGTTGAGTCTAAATTGCCATTTCTAATTATAGTCTTTTTAAATTTCTTTTAAATGTGTTTTATGTTAAAGTCTTGTAATTGTTTTTTATATGGCTGTACACCGCCCTGGGTCCCTTCGGGGAGAAGGGCGGTATAAAAATGTAAAGAAACAATAAACAAACAAACAAAGGTTTCCTTGGAAATGATACTTGTGGATCCTTCAGTTTGAAAAAGTAACCAAAACTAAGTAAGTTTTTAGCTTAACCTTGAGGGCATTTCTTCATCCTGTTGCAGAAACCAGAGAAAGCTTGGCAGCAAAATTATGTCTGCATTTGTTTAATTTCCATAATTTATATCTCGGAATTCAATTTTACTTGGCATGTATCAATTGGTTATTCTGCAATATTAAATTAGCATAGCACTTTTATAACTCCATTATTAGAAATTAACATGCACCTTCCTGCACTAAATTATATTCTTGACTAATTTAATTCTTTCCCAGTGTTCGTGTGATATCACCTGTCTGCCTGTTCAAGGATGACCAAAAAAAAGGCTGACTTCACATTTGAATTATGCGTGAAAAGCTCCGCTCTATTCAGATGTTCCTTTCCCTGCATCCTTTCTTTTGTACTTGAGGCCTGCGCTGCCGTGAGCTGTCCCTGTCCCTTAAGAGTTGGCATAACGGTGCCTGATCAGATAATGATGAGTTTGATAGGAGAATAATTGTCCATGGTCAAGGGATCCAGATTAGGCAGCTGGAAAAGAGCTTTTTAGGAACAGTGGAATTGTTTTCTCACTTCAGACAGGGGTCCGCAGACAAGACAAGCTCCATCCGCAGGAGGCAGGCAGCATGCAAAGGCAGGGGCTCCCTCTGAACCACGGAAAAACCTTTCTCCATAGAACCGGTCCCTGCTGCCCAAACGTTTGAGGGCCGCTGGGTTAAGAAGTCATGGATGATGGTGGATAGCTACTTTTAACCCAATGGCAGTCAATTTTACTCACTTGCTAGTTTATTGGTGGAAGAATCTAAAGAGCAGGTGGTAGACCACTGTCCATTTGGTACAGGATGCTTAAGTTCTCGAGTTTCAAGGAACACTTTAGGCTCGAAGGAAATATCAGCCTACAGACGTGGGTGGGAGTAGCAGCCGTTTGGCAAGAATTAGAATTAGAATGAGAATTAGAATGAGAATTAGAATGAGAATTAGAATTAGAATTAGAATTAGAATTAGAATTAGAATTAGAATTAGAATTAGAATTAGAATTCTAACTGTGTCTGGACACACAAGAAATTTGCCTCCGGTGTACATGCTCTATACGTACACACTGGCTATAATTGACAGTGATTACAACCATAAGATACATTCATAATCATAAAGTACATTCATTGTGTCGTCATGTTATCAAGTACAATCACCATGTCACAAAACATTTCATCATGTCACATGTCAAGACATTTGTGACAAACCGTGTCACAAAATGCATTCATCCTGCCATGCAATTCTTTTTTTATATATAGGTTTGGGACAGTCTATATTTGAACAGTCATAGAATACTAATAATCAAGCTACAAGTCAAACTAGGATATTAAATGACGCAACTATTGTATATTTTGAGATTTAAGCAACAGGTTAATGCCATACAAATAAGAGAATGGCTAACAGACAGTAAGTAATAGGAAAGATGAGAAGAAGACCAGTGATTTTAAAGGATCATCGGTCATCATAACTTCTCACCAGAATTATGGACTCTGTTATGGTTATAACTCGAGAACTACCTGTAATCTCTACCGGTAATCCCCGACTTACAACAGTCTATTTAGTGATAGCTCAAAGTTACAACAGCACTGAAAAAAATGACTTATGGCCATTTTTCACACTTACGACCATTGAGGCATCCATCCCCAGCATCATGTGATCAAAATTCAGACGCTTGGCAACTGAGTTGTATTTATGACGGTTGCAGTGTTCTGGGTCACGTGATCCCCTTTTGCGACCTTCTGGCAAGCCAAGTCTGTGGGGAAGCCAGCTTCACTTCACAACCATATGGCTTACTTAACGACGGCAGCGGTTGACTTAACAACAGTGGTGAGAAAAGTCGTAAAACGGGGCAAAGCTCACTTTGCAAATGTCCCACATAAATACTTTGGGGCTCAATGGCGGCCGTAACTCGAGGAATACCTGGAGTCTCCATAACCGGATATAGTATTGCATCCATTTTCCAACCAGTGCAGTGGGACTTTTATATGTCTGGATGTTGTGTTTTTGTTCGCGTTGCCCAGGATTGCACTGGTCTTTCTAGCCACTTCGCCGCACTGTGTGCTCCGGATCAGCTGCAGATGCACTAAGGTTCTCCTGCATTTCGAAGTCTATTGAAATGTAAAGTTGCCTCTTGGTGAAGACTTTCCCAGGCTCCCGAAACCTCACCTTTTGATCAATCAAGCCGAAAGCTGTCAGGTAGAATTTGAAACTGTGATGGATGTTCTTGTCGTGTTATAAATTCCGTTTTGATGCTCCGTGGCGGCTGGCTTCTTTCTGATCTCCATTGTCATTTTTCAGCATCTCAAAAACAGCCTTTCCTTGGGATGGTTACGAGGGATGAAATACTATCTCCATGCTCTGAACCTCGTCAAAAGGCTGAGAGGTTATGAATCAAAACGAACGCCTCCTGCGCTATATTTCCCAGTGATAAGACTTGTCCAAGCAGAATTCTGCCTGTCTCTGAAGAGACAAACACAACAGTGACCTAGATAGGTGGCTGTGTCTCTTATTAGCAGTCTCTGGAGTCATCCAATCTTGACCACTGAACTACACTTTTTCCTAAGGCTTCCCCTCTTGAATCTGGGATTTTTGGGGGTCTGGTGCTTTTGCATGTAGCTTCTTAAAAGTTGATGGGAAAACGAGCTTGAGCAAATTAGAAGCAGCAGGAGCCCAATGCCCTTGTGCTTAATGCTAGAAACGGTTATTGGAGAAGACGATTAGCAGACACAGTTGCCCGTGGAATTAAAACCTGCTTGAGCAGTAAAGGGGAAGAGGTGTTGGGAACAGAATCTGTGGTTCTTAGGCTCATACTTTATTTTTAAAGACAAAACAAGACTCAGAAGGATCCTTTCCAGTAAGCAATTTGAGCAGCCTCCTCCATTTGTATTCCAAATTAGAATTAGAATTTATTCGCCAATGAATTTGTCTCTGGTGTACATGCTCTATACTTACATACAGGCTACAATTGACAAACTGTGATTACAGTCATAAGGTTATAATTGACAAACAACGATTACAATCATAAGATACATTCATAATCATAAAGTACATTCATCGTGTCATGTACGTATATATACTGTAAATACACACACACACATATGTATGTATGTTTGGGACAGTCTATATTTGAACAGCCATAGAATACTAATAATCAATCTACAAGTCAAACTAGGATACTAAAGGACACAACTATTACGTATTTTAAGATGTAAGCAACAAGTTATTGTCATGCAAATAAGAGAATAGGTCATAGGTAATAAGTAATAGGAAAGATGAGATGGGTAATAATGATATAGTTCTACTAATTTAACAGTGTTGTGGAAGTTAGTTGTTTAGCAGATTGATGGCATAGGGGAAGAATCTGTCCTTGTGTCTGGTTGTTTGGGTTTGCAATGCCCATTCCAGAAGTACTTAAAGTACAGATACCCATTCTGTACGGCAGCTAGCGTGACCGACATTTGGCATCATGTGAAGCCGATAAAGAGATGCAGAGACAGCCTTGACAAAGTTATTCAGGAGCTGCTGAGAAAAGGAAATGACACCTCAGTCCTTGAATAGGAAAGGTGTGACAAAGACACTCAGAATAACTCCACCTTGGTTTTAGTTGGTGTAAGAGGGGGCAAACTCTGGCAGGCCTTCAAGATTCTGATATCATTTCAACAACAACAACAACAATAATGTTTCTCGAATCACGGCAATGTCCCTCTCCTGACCTGGTTTACCTCAAAAGGCTGAACCCCTGTCTAAGTGACCTTTCTCTTCTCAGGGATCTAAAGATGTTGCTGATCTGGCTCAGGATCCCAACAATCAAGGGGAAGACGAGTTTGAGGAGGCAGAACTGGAACGACCTGGCATTGAAGAAAAAACGGATCCGGCTGAACAAACCCGCCAGACCAACCGGCCGGCTAATGCCGTGAGCAAGGAAAAGCTACCGAAGGTTCATTTTATCCCCGTTAGAAGTTGGGTGGAAGAACACAGAAATCAACATCGAAGGGAAGATGCTTGTAGTCAAACCTACATTGGAATTCCATACAGGGTGGGCACTGGGATCCAGAGGATCCTTGGAGATTCCTCTGGAGTTAAGTGCCTCAAATTTGGTTTGGGGTTGTGGTTTGCCTCTGTAGTGTTTTCTGAGTTAGAACACATTTGTTAAGCGTTGGAAAGTGTCCTGCTCAAGTTCCTTCGGCTGTAAATAGATCTGAAAGAGATTTCTTGGGTCAGTTAGGTTTTTCCTCACCCACCTCACCTCCCAAAAAATGTTTGGTCTAGCTGTGCTGAATATTCAGTTACTCCAAAGCATATGATGATCCTGAGGCCCTTGCCTTTGGCTACCCAATCCCACCATTTTAAAGATCTCTTTATTTCTTAGCACTTGACTAATTAATTCTTTTGCATGCATTTTATTTCCCAGGAAGCTGATCCGTCAAGCAAAGCCACTGACAATTTAATGGATGAATATCAGGAGGATCAAGAACAAGATCCTGTATGAAGCTTGATTTTTTCCCCCTGCTTTTTTCCTCATAGGCCATCTTTCTGTGAGCATGCTGGTTTGTGGGTCGAGGTTTTCTAAGCGCTGATCAGCCTTCAAGCAAGGCTGATTGCTTAGGGCCGGCAAGGGCCCCTTCCAGGTGACCGTGCTTGCAAATTTGGAATAGAATGTGGTTCGTTCCTTTTCTTGCTTGTCGCAGATCTCTCACCGACAATATTCCCTTTAGGCAGTTTCATATTACAAATCTCAAAAATCACAACAAAGATATGAGGGTCAGGCAACAGTGCAGTTTCCATCTCGTATCAATTCATGGTCATTCAGATTGTCCTTTCTTCTTTTGCTGGCTGGGTTGTGGGAATCGTCGATCCCAAAGCCTCAAGGGCATCAAGCAAGGAAAGGCTATGAAGGTTTAAGCAGCTGGGATCAGTCCATCCTTGAGAAAGGCAAGGTGGCAAGGAGTTGTGAGTTGGTTGACTCTGGCACCTAGGGAAATAAGCTAGCGTCTGTCTGCTTCACCTTGACATCTAGACATTTGGGGAGACAGCAAAGGAAGTTTCTGTACAGATGTTACTTTGATCCTCTGGTTAATGGTTCTCCCTGTCAGGAAATTTCTCCTAGGTTGCTTCTCTCCTTGATTGGTTTCCATCTGTTGTTTCCTGTCCCGCCTTCAGAACAGAAGTGCAAGAACCCTCCCACTGCTTTGGAGAACAGGTTGACCCCTCTTCTTTGGAAGACTGCTATCATGTCCCCCCTAGGCCTTCATTTCATTAAACTAGACATCCCTAATTCCAGCAAGCGTTCTATATACGTTTTAGCCTCCAGCCCCCTAATCATCTCCGTCGCTCTTCTCTGCACTCTTTCTACTTCCTGTTTTCTTTGCAGGAGGACCATGGAGGTGAGGTGGGTGACCCAGAAGATTTGGAACATTTCCACCATCCCAAAGGCCACGTTGGAGATGACCGGAAGGACGACTACTTTTGATGATGGACTGAGAGGCAGCACCAGGCCACCAAGATTGATCCAAGCCAAAGACTGTTGCAATAAACGTGGCTACTTTAGTTGAAACTGCCAGGAGAGGTGGAGAGTTAGCTCCATCCGTCTTCAGAAAGTCATAGGCTGCATTGACCAATGGGGATACTATATTGCCCCACATCCTGTTAGCCAGGGCAGGATTGACACGCAGTGCCAACCTGCTAGAATGCTACCGTGAATACGAACATCAGGATGTTTCTTCATGGGAGTAAGGAGTTCAAAATATCAAAAAAAATATCAAGGGTTCCCTCCCCCCTTTGGAAGACTCCTACCCTTTTAACTCTCATTTGGACCATGGGCAAAGAAGTACTGTTACAGTTTGGGTTTCCTTTTGCTCCATTTCAGGTTTACCTAACTGCCATTCAGTGCAATCTCATTACCTTTATATGTATGTACATATATAAAAAGATAATCCATTTGGTAACAAGTTGTCCGCTATTTGTCTGGTTTTGTTAGTGAGAAGTAGCGCGCAAAAATTGTCATGGTTGCGATCATGGGAATGAAAAGGGATCTCGACTGGAAGCCCCTGGGATTGGCAAATGCGTAACGTCCAAAGGCAGGCGTGTTTATTCAAGATGGATTCGTCCTTCTGCCGTTGACAGTGTGGGAACTTGTGCCAGCAAGCCATTTCAGATTCTTGTTGGGGGTTTTTTTTTTAAAAAAAGGATTGAAAAAATATTTGCATTGCTTTTAAAAAAAAATCACATTGGGAAAACATTTGCGTCTCTTAGCACCTTTGCACAACAGTAGTTTTCAAATGCTGAGGTTTGTATAATTATTAGGTTGAGCGGCTAGGCGTGAGCTGTTCAGAAATGTGTCTTCCAAAAAAACAGCAAAATTAGACAAGCTTGACCAACTTATCAAAGAGATAAAAAAAATGAATAACATATGCCTTTTCTTCTGTTTCTTCAATCAAAGGGAAACTGGGGTGGGGGGGACTGGTTAAGATATTTATACTGTTAAATACCACTGCTGGGCTGGGACCTGGAAAATTGGAGCCTGTTGATGACTCATAGTCTCTATGGCAATTCTCCATGATAGCTGGGGGATTCTGGGAGTTGAAGTCCACGCATCTTATAATTGCCAAGGTCGAAAAGCTTTGCTCTTATGATTTGGGGAGTACACTATGCTCTGGTGAAGGATCCAGATAGTGGCACATTGGAGGGGGAAAAAATTCTAGATTGGAACGCAGAACAAAGCATGACTATAATGGGCATACAGAACTAAAAGACTAACAAGGATCTTAATAATATAACATTGAAAATACCGTTGCCTAAATGACTACGTGATTGAATTGCTATGGAAGGCCAACAAAGAATCTGTAGGTCTTCTAGTCCAGCCTTCTGCTTAAGGCATGAGACCTTATACCATCTCGGTCAAGGGGTTGACCAAATGGCCGGTCAAGAGAAACCAGAAGTTAAATCAATATTTTTATTTCTCTGCAAGGGAATGTATGTTCTCCTCTTTGAGTGTCTGCCAGGAGACTTTATGGAAATGACCCTTTTGGTTGCTTTTGAGGGGAAGGCAGTGATACTGTACATAAGAGGCAGGGCTAGGCTGGGGTGCCTGGAGGGCTGAGTTGGACGTCTCAAGGGAAAGTGCTTCAAACAGAGCGACTTGGGATGGCATCAAAGATCAACTGCAGAGAAGCCAGGCCCTCGGAGACCACGCAAAGGATAACAGGAGCCGGGGTCTCTAACAAGAAAAGAACTCGGATTATGAAAATGCCAGCTGGGCTTCCATGAAAAGTGTTAACCAGAGAGAGAGAGAGAGATGAGGCCTCTTCCGAATTTTGATTTAATGCATCCCAGTCCCTGGCTGCCTGCTATAAATAGCGCTTTCCAAACAGATTAATTCAAAGCTAATTCATCTGCCTGGCCACGTAGCAGGCAGGCCACGTTTCCCAATTCACTGGAGGGGTTACAAGAGATGCCAGGCCTTTCACCAGCAGTCTGATCAAAGCTGACACGGTCTGGATTCAGGGTGGCTGGCACCCGCCCAAAACCTCTGCTGAGAAATCAAGAGCATAGGCAGATTTTTCCACTTGGCTATTCCTCCTTCCCTTCCTGCTATCCGTCTCTTTTACGGGGCGTTTGTGGTGGGACCAGCAGGATGAGTCACTGAGGGAATCTCAGATTTGTTCTGAAGTACTGCCAGCAACAGAAATAAATACCACAGGTAGAGCTGGGAGCTGCTTTCTCCAGTCCCGGGTCCTCTGGAGGGACTGGCTGACATCTCTGGTCCTCCCAGCTGGGGAGAATGGGAGATGTAGTCCAAACGCCTCAAGTCCTGTTCCAAGATCTGCTGTTGGCTGGCAACGGCGATCGAGAGGATCATTGTCCAATTTAAAGTAACACACGGTTGAAGAAATTTCCTGGCGCTGTTGAAGGCAAGCCTGAAGGCAAAACGGTTGAGTTCTTGAATGAAGTTTACAGTTGGAATATTGTAAAAGGGTTGCAAAGAAGCTGTCCGCTGCAGATGTTGGCTGAGGCTGGGGCCAATGGGAATTGAAATCCATGCCTGCCAATCCTGTTTAGGCAGAGTTGCCTTTGCAAGTCACAAACTTCAAACGGGCAGGAAACGCTGTTGCCAGAAACTTGGGTGCCAACTGACAGCATTAATGAACAGGTTGTTTCTGGATGAAATTCCAAGGTTGGTTTGTACTGCTTTAAAAGCTTGGGATTCAAACCGGTGGAATGTCCTCCCTTGAAGATCAACTCACAAAGAACTCTTAGGCGGCCTCTGGAGGTATAATTTCATGCTCTCTTCTGTACTGGGGTTTTGCCAGTGTATAAAAATGCTTCCCCCCGCCTCTTTCCCCCAGCAAACAACTGTTGTGCACGAGTTGGCCCTTTCAGTGACTTTTTTTTTTAAAAAATGTGCATCTTAGAATCACATTTATTGCATTAGTTAAATTATATAGGCCATTGGTTAGCTTTACTCTTTGGTGGGATGGATTTTATTGGCTCTTAGAAAGGAGTATCTGGTTTTCTGATTCAATTATCAACCTTTCGCTGGGACATTTTCTTGCATAGCTTAGTTTGTACATACTGCTCATTTGTCCTTCCCTCCTGATCCTGGCTTGTATCAGTCCTATAAGGATGAGTTCCCTACCTTTTCTATAGAGATCGCTCCAGACTGCCTGCCCTGAACATCAACAGGCCAACTTGAAGCCCTATTCCGTAACTGGGTAACCCAGGGCTGTCTTCCTCTCTAGCTAAAAACACAACTCCAGTGCTGTCTCTTTTTAGACAGAAAGCTACCGTTTATATTTTTAAAAAGGGGAGGATCTATGGCATGGGACAACAAACAGACTAATTGGTGGAATTAGAAAGGAAGAACTGATGCTGCAAGCAATTTGGGCCATCTTGGAAAGTAAGGCACATCCATTGCTGAATTTATAGTGGATACTTTTTTTTATTCCCTTGCATTGATTAACTTCTTTTCATCCATAAACTTTATGTCTGCACTTACAGCATTATCACAACATATCTGTAATCTAGACCGGGCAAAATGATTGAACCGAAGTTATCCAGTGAGCTTCAGGACTGAGTAAATCTTGTTCTCCCCAGCCCAGTTTGTCAGTTCAGGTTAAAGAATCCAGCTTCCCTGCTCAGCATATACAGCCAATGCATTTTCTTTTAAATTAACCTCATTTTATTAGGATTCCAAGTTGAACCAGAAGAGCACATTCCCCCGGGGAAAAGAGTTTAAAACTTTTGGGGCTGGGGGCACTGTAGAATTTGGAAAGCATGTGCTGGGTGCCCCCTGGTGGACATGCCACAAAATATTTATCAAAAAAGGAAGCTGGGACTTTGCTTCCCATCACTTTCTAAGAAACTTTCTACCTTTCCCACAAAACTTTTTCCCCCTGCTGTTTTTTTTTTAATTGCCAAAGGATGCCCAGTGGATTTTGGAAGCTTATTCAAGACACTAGTCATGAAAACCGAGGATGTTGTGATGCGAATCCAGCCTTTGTCACATACTTTCTGGATCTTTAGGGAAAGCTCAGAATTGAATCCCGGGATAGTGGCTTTTTCTTCCTAGCTGAAAGGAAATGGAAATGGCCCGTCTCTGCAAACTGTTGTTTCGATCTCACAAGACTGCTGAGTATCTTTAGACTGAGAGGGTTCTAAATTCGGCTTCATTTACAGCCAAGACTGCTCTTGGTGTCCCCGACAAGGTTTGATTAATGTCTGTTTGCAGAGAGCTGGCTGTTCCTAGGGCAGGCAGCTTCTGCAGGGGAGCCAAATTCTGCATAGCCTGCAAAGGCAGGCGGTTGTTTTTTCTCTCTCTCTCCCCAAAGGGCTTGGTCCCCAAAGTAAGCACTCCTCTGTGGATGACAGCCAAAGAGAGGGTCTCCTACGAGTGGAAATAGAATCTGAGTGAGTGCCCAAGGCACTTCCAAGCAGTTCCCGTGGCTTTTACAAGACACCAAGGGGTTTTTTTTTTGAGGGGGGGTGGCGGAAGAAAGAGAGAGAGCGCGCATTCTTTGTCGCTCCTTCGGGGTCCGGCTGGCGCGCACCACGGCTCCGAGCAAGCCACCCCCTGCAGCGCCCAGCCTGCCGGAGAAGCCGCGCCGAGAAACCCAAGCCCCTTCTCCGCAACCTGGCGTCCCCGGCGAGGCTCAAGGACGGCGTCGGGAGGCAGGGAAGCGGCGGGCCGGGGGCGGGGTTGGCCCGCCCTCCCGGGGCGGAGGCGCCAGGAGAAGCCGCGCCGTCTCCGAGCGGCCCCTTTGAAAATGCCTCCGCCGTTTGCCCGGGAAAGGCGAGGGCGGCCGGCGATGGCCCCAGCCTGCCTGGCCGGCTCTCCGGGGGCGGCGGAGGCGACGCCGCGCTAGAGCGCTCGACCCAGCCCCGTCCATGCCCCGGCCCGGCCAGCATGTTGCCTCTCTGCCTCCTGCTGGCTCTGCTCCCAATCTCTTCTTAAAAACCTCCAGTGTAGGAGCACCCACAACCTCTGGAGGCAAGTTGTTCCACTGATTGATCATT
>JANHFO010001333.1:75411-87183 GCA_032468095.1 Pareas carinatus | reverse complement strand
CCCCCCCCCCCCCCCCCCCCCCCCCCCCCCCCCCCCCCCCGCTTCTGACTAGCTCTTCCTCCGGTTACCGGGGCAGGCTTTTCCGTTGATGGTTGCGCTTAGGCAGCGCTGCCCGCATCCTTGGGAGAATTCCCCTGGGAATAGGAACAGCGGGGCAGATTCCCCGGAGGGCGTCTTCCCTGCCGGTGATCTGATTCTGATCGGCTGGGTCCCAGCTCGGGAGCTGCTGTGTGCACAGGAAAAGGCTCTGTTCTTGAAACCGTCCACCTGCGTTTGAAAAAACCTTTGTCTGCATTTGAATCGATCCCGGAACCTTCCGTTTTGGAATCCGGATGTGGGTTTCTCCCTGCCAGGGAAAGCTGGCCATACCTTGGGCTGCAGCTGGATGTAGCAAATTCCCCGTTTCCTTGCCTTTCTGCAAATCTTGCCTTCAAAACTTCAGTAAGCGCTCCGCTTTCTCTTTGTAAAGTTAAGTTTCAAACCGGCTAGACAATGATACTGGATTTCCTAGCTTCAGCTGTGTCATGGAGGTTTTATTTCATTCCCAGAGATGAATTCAAGACATTGAAATGTTGGGGGTTGGGCTGGTTTACAGAGGATGATGGGTGTTTAGAAACACGTGCTGTTGCTGATGAGAAAAACATCTGTTTTTCCCTGGATCGGTGCTCTGGGGAAAATGGTTGAGCTTCGCGCTGAAATGGTTTAATTCCATTCTCTATGATGCCTACTATGCAATCCTATGCATGCCTCCTCAGAAGTAAATATTGTTCCATGAGTTTACTCCCAGGCAAGTGTATATTCGATTGCAATAGTGGCCATTAGTTAAAAGTATCCTTGGATACATATTCCTGTGCTTGTGGATGTGGAATTTAAGATACTGTGAAATATTCATCAAAATGGAACATAAATACTGACCAAAGTAAGTAAGCTTATTGCATAAAAATCACAATTACAATTCTGGTCAATTTCAGCTGTTACAAACAAAAGCATTTATTAACTTATATCCCAGTTTTTCTACTTTCAAGGAGGGACCCCGGATGACCAACAGTAAACAAAGAAAAGAAAACATAAGCAATTAAAAACCTGTGAAAATAACATTATTAACAATCCTCTTTGGCTTTAATCTGAGCAGTTTTAATATTATTCCCTTATCTGCAATCCTGACTAGCATCCTAGTGTGTTATGCAAATCCAATCTACTGCGTTTTATTTAATAATTTATGGTTAAGGGATGACAAGCAGTTTTGTGAATCCAGCACTCTAGCTGTAACTTCAATTTTCAACGGGGGGCAGCTTTTAGGACATTTTTATAAAATTGCAGACCAGCTACTTAATCTTCCAAAAATATGTATGTAAAATGTATGTAAAATGAGAAACTGTTACCGTGAAAGAAGAAAATTAACTTTGTAATGAACAACAAAGTGGATTTCCGGATGCAGATGTTAACATTTCACTACTGTGGGCACTTTCTTGCTTTGACTTTCATTCTGGCACTTCCGTGTTGACAGTCAAGTTCAAAACTGAAAAGAAATAAAATTAAAATCAGGACCAACCCAAGACATTCTACTACCTGAAGCAATGAGCAAAGGACTGGAATAGTAGGGGTAATAATTGTTTTGCATTTCTTTTTTTCTTTTTTTTTAAAAAAGCATTGATTCATCTATAGACTTTTTATTCAGTCTCCAGACAAAAGGCTGACAGGATGATTAATTTTAAAAAGGCAGTTTCTACCAGCTAGTTTACAGCCTTGAAAGAGAACCCAGGAGGAAAGCAAGATGGGGAGGGGAGAGAAGATAATAAAAAGCCCAAATATCAAGTTAAATGATAGAGGCACCTGATAGAAATAGTCTTTCAACTGGCTCCTAAACAGGATGTTTAATGGCTCTGAAAACTGAGATTATGTTACAGCCTTGAAGCAAGAAGTAAATTCTATAGCACTTTGTGGGACTGTCATTCTCTGCTCTACTCCACTGTTTCTGTAATAGTTCCAATGTAGCCAGGCTATGTTAATCATCATTGTGCCTTCAGGCTGAATGTTGTCCTGCTTTTTCCAGTTTTTTCTCCATTACTTCTCCATTACTGTAGTCTCTTTCACTACGTGGGTTTTGCACTTTTAAATCTGATGTCCACTCATTCTTTCCCCTTGCATTCCCAGTGAAAACCGACCAAGGAACCCCAACAAATGTGTCGAGTGCCTGGCTGCATCTTTGTTTTATTATGGTTGTTGCTAGTTTGTTTGCTTTGTAATAAATGCCTTTGAGGAGCAAGGTTTTCCTTTGTCACAAGCCAACATGAAGAAATAGGTCAAGAGCCATGTAAAGAAAAAAAAGTCTGTTCATCAGGAGCAAATAAAAGTGGATTTAAAAAAAGAGTACAGATCAACGTTTTCATATTTGTTTTTGCCTGTATCTTGGTACAATTAAACCACAATCCCAGGTTTACAAAAGATGGGGCTCAAATGGGCATCCGTATGGATGTGGTTGCTCAAGCAACATCTGTAACAATGATAATAGGACAACTTGAGGTTATGTCCTATGTCAGCTTGTGTTGGATTCCATCGAGTTGTAGTCTTAACTTCCGGAAGGCTATCAATCCACTTGCTGTTCCTGTTTGTGGACTGGTATTTGACCTTTCATCCTCTTGTTTTTCTTGAACACTGCTCCTTCATTTTAGCCAGACCTCGTGTCTAGCTCAATTTGTGGCCCCGTTCCTTCCATTTCCAGAAGAGGAAGCAGTTTGTTCATGCTCCAAAGAATTGTGCTTCTGACCATGCAGCATGTTGCTCTGAAGGTAGCAGAAATGGGACACCTGGTGACGTTTCCATGTATGCCTCACGGCACGTTGAAAGCTAGCTCTTCAAGGAAAAAGGCTGATCATCCAAACTTGACCTTCAACTTGATAGAGATGAATTTTCTTCTGTGCTTAAAACCAATGTTTTATGCTGTCCAGTAAGTAAAGGGTGAATCCTGGAGGAAGCCGGCAAGGTGGAAAAAATCAGAATTTAGTGGATGCATAGTCATGGGGGGGGGGTTGCTTATGTCTTACTGTTCATAGGCAGAAGGTGCTGAGGAGGGGAATAAAGGCAGTGATTTGCCTGGAAAGCAAATCAAATTGGCAGGTATTGACAGAGAGATAACTCCCCACTCAACAGATCAGCTGGCAAATTTATGCCGCCCCTCAAAATATATAGCACCCCTGCACGGTTGTTGCAGTTTTCCTCTAACAAGGACCTTAATATCTCTAAGGACAAATATCACTGGCAAAGGATTTTAAGTAAAGACAAGACATATTCCTTATTCACTGGTCTTTTTTTTCCCCTGGGCGACTGAAAATAGCCGTTCTTTCATTTCTTTCTCTCCCTTTCTCTCCAAATGAAGATTTCCCCCCCCTTAAAATGGGAGGGGGGGGAGGAGCCAGGATGGGGGAAGAGAAAGAGAACACCTTCCTCATCACACTGACAAATAGAAAACAGGATGGGAATGGAGGTCTATTTTTAAATGAGATGATGAGCACATGTGAGGCAGGAATAGAAGCGCAACTGCACCAGAGAGCTTTCTCAAAGAGCTGTAAATAAAGGCAACACCCCCCCTACCCTTTCTCCAGTCCTAATTGCCAATTCAGGCAGAGGAAAGAGATGGACAAAAACACAACAGAGGGAGTGGGGGGGATGCATCTGAAAACGGAGAGACTGAGTCATTCATTGGCAGAGAACGGCCCTGCATGGTGCGCACAATTCTAGGTTCCGGCCAGAATGGTTTAAACGCCTCTGTTTTAAGGCGATCTATCTATCTTATGGTTTCCTTGATTTCAAAGTGGGCTACGCCAGTTCTGCTCTCCTTGGGAGGCCTGCTAATGCTGCCGAGCAAGACTCCTGCTTGATCCCGTGTGCGTGTTTTTGAAACATTCCTCAGATCAGATTTGGGACTTCCTTGTTGGCTGCATAGTTTTGTAAAAAAATAATAATAATTAAATATTATGGAAAATGCAGTGCACCCTCACTTTGTTGCCCTGCTCAGCCTTTTCAGTGAATTGATACACCTCTTCCTTCATTGCTACATACAGACGGAGCCAGTTGCCTTTCCCTTCTTCGCCAAATAATTCTGATTTACACGAATATAAATGGTTTTTTTTAAGGCGTGGTGGCTTATTAAAATGAAAGTGGACATTTGTGCATCAATGGAATATATATTCTCCTCTCAAAAAAAAAGAAACCAATGAAAATCTTAACGTGTTGATGGATACAGTCTAAGACTTTTAACCTTTTCTGTTCTGGGTAAAGGTCTCAACTGACTATAAAGTTGCCAACCTAGATAGAAACTTAAGTTCCAGCAAGGCAAAGTCGAGAGAGAACAAAGCTAGGAAGGCTAAATGAAGCAAGGCAGCGATTGTGTTGCAAAGGCTTCCATCCAAGGGAGAAATAAGCACCATGGATAGCTCTGTCTGGTGCCCAAGCTGCATTGTGCTAGCAGCTAGGAGGTTCAACTGTTGCTTCAGCAACAAATAAAAATGGGGCTGTAGTTTGATCCACCTCTAGTAAGCTGACCCTCTTAAGGTAAAGGCCGGCACGTCCTCCCTGTTTGTCATTGTGTGTGCCACTGCTCCTGCCCTTTCCCTGCCAATCGCAGCTCCTTTTGGACAAAGGAACAGAGTCAAATGCTTTTTAGTTCTCTTCCCATCTGGGCCTTTGTACCATAATTGGAATTGCCAAGGCGGTCTTAGTCGGCGAAAGCCAACGCCGTCTTTGTTTTGCTATGACTTGCGTTCTACTGGGGCTCAAAGTCGAAGCGACAATCGCTTTTATAAATACGGCTGTTCAGCCTGGAGATAATGGCTTGAAAGCAGTAGTACAGGAGTCCACAACCCCCGGTCCGTGGACCAGTCAGTACTGGGCCACGGCAGGCCAGCAACCGGTCCACGCAAACAAGCCAAGCCCCATTTGCATGATGCAGGCAGCACGCAAACCACGCCCCCTCCGGTCCGTGGAAAAAACCTCCATGGAACGGGTCCCCTGTGCCCAAAAGGTTTGGGGAGGGGGCACTGCAGGAGTACATCCACCACAATACACACCTGGTACAGGTAGTCCTCGACGTAACAAGTTCATTTTGTGACTGTTCCAAGTTACGACGGCACTGATAAAAGTGACTTGGGGCCCTTTTTCACGACCTTTGAACCGGCCCCACGGTCATGTGATCAAAATTCAGACGCTTGGCAACGGGTCCATACTTAAAAGTGTCCCAAGGTCATGTGATTCCCTTTTGAGACCTTCTGACAAGCAAAGTGGATGGGGAAGCCAGATTCACTGAACAAATGGGGTTACTAACTTATCAACTGCAGTGATTCACTTAACAACCATGGCAAGGAGGGTCGTATAAGCGCGGCAAAAGTCATTTAACAAATTATCTCACTGAGCAACAGAAATTTTGGCCTCAACTGTGGTCGTAAGTCAAGGACTACATGTAGTTTACTTTAATTAATCCCTACTTCAAAAACATATGCTTGGAGGGAGCATTTTTTAATCCTCAGCCTCCTACATTTCCCAAAGCTAATAATTAAACCCTTAAAGAAGGGATGTGTGGGGCAAACGCTGCAAAATTTAGCTTCTGTCTTACAAAGCACAGAATAGAGCAGAATTCTTAGGGACGCTGCTCAGCTTTGTCCTCGTTTGGTTACGGCTGTCCATAATTCCTGAGGAAATCAGGGAGAAAATGGTCTTTTCTAACTAGTGAACTTTTTTTCAAGAAAGCTATGGGATCAAAGCTGGGAGTCTGCTAAGTAGGGATCTGTCAGCTCCCTGTTATTAAAAGCTTTATAGAGACTGATTAGTGCATTTTTGCATCTCTTTTAAATGCAAAAGAGTTGACAAGTCTTGTTTCTTTGCTTGCCAGTTGACAACCTTACCTGGAAGGAATCCATCCAATGTATTTTTTTAACCCTTTTCACTTCCCCCCTCCTGCTCCAAGGATTCAAATCTTTGCAACATTTGACTGCCATCTAGCGTAGTCAAGGTCTGTTAACAGGGGAAATTAGACTATATAGGAAGTCTCAAAAGAGCACCACAACAGAATCAGAATTGTTTATTTTGCCATGGATCCTGGAGCCATGTGATCCCCTTTTGTGACCTTCTGACCAGCAAAGTCAAGGGGGTGGGGAAAGCCAGATTCACACAACAACCATGTTACTGACTTAACAACCGCAGCGATTCATTGAACAACTGTAGCAAGAAAGGTCATCAAATGGGGCAAAACCCACTTGACAACTGTCTTGCTTGGCTATTAGAATTTGGGGCTCCGTTGTGGTTGTACGTTTAGGACTACCTGTATTTGTGTTGTTGACGGCATTGTGATTTTTTCCATGGTAGTTTCCGACTAGGTCCAGCGGTTCCCCAAGCTCAGAGTTGTAACAACTCTCTTCAGCTATTGATGTTCAACAGATAGACCAATTTATTTTCAGTTTCTGCAAAGCGTGAGGGTAGAATGTGCTGCTTATGGACATCAGTGTATCTTTCAACTCACTTCTGAAGCACGGCTAGGTTTTTTTCCCCCTTTTATTTAGCAAGTAAATGAATAAGAATCTGCTTCAGAGGAAATGCTCATTCTCATCCCCGTCAGGTTTATTCTATGCAGAACATAGAATGCTTTATATTCCATGGCTTTTTCCAAATCCGGATTTGTGGAGGAGGCTAAGGGCGTTTGGAAAAAGTCGCGGTTATGGTGCTACTATGAAAGAAGACATTAGAATTTAACAAACTGCGGAAGCCCTGTCAAGATTGCTAAACCCTCATCTCACTATAGGCAGCTTTCAACTTGCAACAGTTCATTTAGTGACCATTCAGTTACAACCACACCGAAAAAGAGGGCTGTGACCATTTCCCACAGTTACGACCGTTGCAGCATCCCAGGGATCATGGGATCAAAATTCAGATGCTTGGCAACTAGTTCATATTTATGACGGTTGCGGAGCCCCAGGGTCACGTGATCCCTTTTTGCAACCTTCTGTCAAGCAAAGTCAATGGGGAAGCCAGATTCACTTAACGACTGGGTTACTAACCTGTCGACTGCAGTGATTCACTTAACAACTGAGGGGGAGAAAGGTCGTAAAACGGGGCAAACCTCACTTCACAAATATCTCACTCCACAACAGAAACCTTGGGCTCAATTGTGGTTGTAAGTCGAGGACTGCCTGTACTATTTCCATCATTCTTTGAGAGAATGATAATTTAAGTCAGTTCCTATTAGCTTCAGCTGATGCCAAATATAAACATGGTCCTAAGCCTCAGGAGTCTGCCAACTTGTTTATTTAAATGACTTAAACTGGAGCGGAATCTGTCCATTTGTGATGTCAAATATCTGAGAATGTTTCATTATCTGTCATTCTGAAAAAAGCCCAGATCTAAATCCTACTTATATTTTGGACTCTTTCAACGACAGAGCCATGTTGAATGCCAATGTCTTACAAACACCAGCTGTAATCATTGATAATGGATCCGGGTATTGCAAAGCTGGGATTTCTGGTGAGTCTGAACCAAAATCCATTGTCCCATCCGTTGTTGGTCGTTTCAGAGACAGACCAGAGGAAATTTATATTGGAAGGGGAGCCTTCTCCAAGAAAGGGGCCTTGCTGTGTTATCCTGTTGAACGTGGGATTATTTCCTGTTGGGATGATATGGAGAAACTGCTGAGATATATCTACAAATACGAACTTAAAGTGAAGCCCAGCACAAGGCCTGCATTTATTTCAGAGCCTCCCAGGAATCCGCTGAAGAATCGGGAAAAAATCACAGAGCTCATGTTTGAAAGCTTTAAAGTTCCGGCTTTCTACCTTGCAATCCAAGCTACTCTAGCTTTGTATACTTCGGCTCGTACCACTGGTTTGGTGCTGGACAGCGGAGATGGGGTAACCCATGCGGTTCCAATTTATGACGGATACTGCTTACCTCATGGGGTATCCAGACTCCCTCTGGCAGGAAGGGACGTAACGGACTACTTTGCCAATCTCCTTTTGGAAAACAACCCCGCTTTAGTGAGCCGAGCCAAGAAAACTGTGCTGAGGCACATCAAGGAGAATTTTTGCTATGTGGCTTTGGATCCCAAACAAGAAGCTCAGAAGAAGGTGGAAGAGACCGTGAAGCTGCCCGACGGAAATACCATCAAAATCCAGCTGGATCTCTGCCAAGCGCCAGAAATCCTTTTTACCCCCAAGATTACTGGTGTTGAGGCACCAGGCATCCATACCATGATCACCAGGAGCATCCGGAAGTGTGACAAGGACATTTGGGCTCCCTTATATGGGAACGTGGTCCTCTCAGGAGGGTCCTCTCTTTTCTGTGGCTTGGATGAAAGAATCTTTAAAGAGATTGAGCATCACGTCCCAAACGGTGTCCCCATACGGATCATAACACCTCCAGAAAGGTCCTGCGCAGCTTGGGTGGGCGCCTCTATTATTAGTAACTTGGTATCTTTTCAACCAATGTGGTTTACCCAGGAGGACTACAAAGAATTTGGTGTGGCTGGGATTCACCGGAAGTGTTTTTAAAGAAGTCGGGATGTCAAATTCTGCTGATGAAAAATGTAGGAAAAGTGTTTATAAAACCCAAACCAAATTTTTAAAAGCCGATTTGGGAGACTGTAAACTGATTAAAAGTGCATGAAGGACAGTCAGTTGAGCAACAGGTCTCTTAGTTTTGAAAAAGGTCTTCATATTTCCATTATTTACATCAGTTTATTCTTGTTTGAAGAGAAGAGTAGCTTCCATTTATTATTTTAGAAAGGGGTACAGTATATGAGATTTTTTTTTCAGACTTCTCTCAGCTTTTCTAATTTATTTCCTACTGGGAGGAGATTGAAACTTCATAAAACAAAAAAAAGGAGAAAGAAAATTGAATGTTTTCTTAACCCTGGTTTTTTTAAAAAATTGTTTTGCTTTTGCAATTTTTCTAAAGGAGGTTTTTATATCTGAAAGGCCAGTAAAGTTATATTACAGGCACTGCAACTAAAATATCTCTGGCCTATTTTCTTAAGGAGGGTCTGGCCTATATTTTAATAGGTCTTTGGAACTATGTGACTAGAAAAGTTTGGGAAAGAAACCCATTTTTTTTCAGGTGCACACCAAACACACAGACGTATAAACATTGTCCAGCTTTGCACACAAAGAAACCAGCCGCATTATAACCCAGTATATGCGTTACCCTCATGGAATAAACCATGTTTTAAAATCAGAATCAGAATTTATTGGCCAAGTGTGTCTGGACACACAAAGAATTTGTATCTGGTGTGCATGCTCGATACCCACATACATACAATAAACAAACTGTGATTACAATCAAAAGATGCATTCATAATCTAATGTAAAAGTTTTGAAAAAAATCATAAAGTACATAGAGTACATTCATCTGGTCATGTTCATATAAGCTACATTCATAATCATAAAGTACATTCATCTTGTCACGTACATCTAAGCATAAGTTACATTCATAATCATAAAGTACACTCATCTTATCACATCTAAGCATAAGGTACATTCATAATCATAAAGTACATTCATCTTATCACATCTAAGCATAAGGTACATTCGTAATCATAAAATACATTCATCTTGTCACGTCTAAGCATAAGGTACATTCATAATCACAAAGTACATTCATCTTGTCATGTTCACATAAGCTTCAATCAGCAGATCTCAAAAGATACGCATGAAACGATAGAATGTAGAATCAAAGGGCTGGAAGAGAGTTTTTGTTTTCTTTTTTCCTTATTTTTTACAAGTCACGATTGCTTGTTTCCATGTTCCCTGAACCCCGGGATTTTTAAAGAATAGAATAGAATAGAATAGAATAGAATAGAATAGGAATTTATTGGCCAAGTGTGTCTGGGCACACAAGTGTCCATGCTCTCCCTGTACCTAAAAAGCTACAGCCGATCCATTGTATTCATTTGCCATTAAAAATTAAAAACCTAGTTTGCTCAAGCCAGCCTTTTAAACTAGCCAGGAAAGTGTCCACACATTGTCATCCTAAGCTTGGCGAGTTAGCGGGGTCAGAGGGCGGCATGTACAAAACGAGATATTTAATATTATTTAAATAATACGATGGCTATATGATTTAATATTAACCACTGCATTCGCACAACATGCTAGTTTTTGGTCAGGATTTAAATTTGAATTGTTTGGGTTTTTTTTTTAAAACAGTTGAACTTGAGGTATTTAATATTTAATTTTTAGTCAGGCCAGTATGTTTAATTCTTTTAAAGGGTTTTTAATTATTGCATGTTTGTGCTTTTATCTCTGGCTGTACACCGCCCCGAGTCCCTCGAGAGAGGGGCGGTATAGAAGTTTAATTAAAATAAATAAATAAAAAATAAATATTTTTAATATCCTCTCCAGATTATAAAGTTGGAAGGGTTCCCTGGAGGTCTTCTAGTCCAACCCGCTGCCCGAGCAGGAGATCCTATCCCATTTCAGACAAACGGCCGTCAAGGCTTTTCTTGGAAACCCTGCCAGGAAATCTCACCTTCGTTCCAGTTTGTTTCTCTTCCTTGATGAGCTTCCCACACACACACACACACACACACACACAAAACACACACACCCTTCCGTGGCCATCGGCCTGGAAGGGGCTCCTGTTCTGAAGGACTCTGCCCAAGACACACCCTCCTCGGCTCCCAGGAGGAAAGCTCCCGCTTCTTCACGTCAAACCTCTTCGCTGGAGGTGTCCAAACAATGGCTTGATAAGCCGGTCTATTTTTAAAGAGCGAGGATACAGCCAGGATCCTGACAATGGGGGGAAGGGGGCTGGGTTTCCCCCCCAGGGGCCACTCGGTAGCCGTAAGGGCCGCGAGGCTTCCTCAATGACTTGGAGGCATACAATGCGAGGAAGATGGAGGCGAGAGAGAGAGAGAGAGAGAGATACCTTGCGCGCCAGAGACTATCTGCTCCTTTACCCAAAGCCGTGACCCCCTGACCGGGCCAGGGAAGCAGACGCTGCCGTCAGAGGGTGGGCGAGGCTACCGGTGAGGCTGGAAAACAAGGTGAAAGTCACTCAGCTTTTCCACCGGGCTTCTGCAAGGTGGCTGGCCGGGGGTTCGCGGCTTTGTTGTCTTTGGATTGTTCCCCAATGCTAGCTTGAGGGAGGACAGCTGGTCGCACGGGCGCTAGCTTTAGAATAAGGGAATAGCCGAGTGTTGGAAGGGACCTTGGAGGTCTTCGAGTCCAACCCTCTGCTGTAGCAGGAGACCCTATATATCAGGGGTGGCGAACCTGTGGCACGGGTGCCAGTGGCGGCACTCAGAGCCTTCTCGGTGGGCACCCGCGCCGTCGAGCCAGCACAGATTTCTTTACTAGAAAGCCAGAGGGATATGGGGCTCCCCTCACCCTCTCCGCGTGCGCCCGAGGACATTTCTGACATCACCCGCCCCTCTGCCCAACAGCCCAATGGGAGCGCTTCTTCCCTCCCGTTTGGGGTAAGGCGAAAGGCTCAAATGTGGCACCGAGTCTGTGGAGAAGGTGAGAGAGGAGAAGAGCCAGTTTGGAGGGGAGCATAGCTCACAGCGGGCCGCAGAAGATGGGGGAGGCCGCTGGGAGCGGCAAGGGGGGTTGCTGATGTCTGTAGAACACGCCTGGCACACAGCCTCCGCCCTGCATCTTGGCCTGCACACTTGGCGAGCGTGCAGCCTGTAAGACCGGGTTCCTTGTCAGCCTGGGCTACCTTGCTGTCGGGAAATGCCTCCTTATATTTCCCCACCTGTCACTTCTTGTCCTGAGCTCAGAGAGTAAGCCGGCC
>JANHFO010001333.1:62542-75311 GCA_032468095.1 Pareas carinatus | reverse complement strand
CACGGGTATTGGAAGCAACCATATATATATATATAGTAGCAAGAAGCCAAAAGCACCAGCCTGAAGATGGCGAGTGACACCTCGCCGAAACGTCGCCAAGATATTCTCTATCCTACACGGAAAAGACCCGAGCCCATCTAGACCTACATAGTATATATATATTTATGTACCTTATATATTATAAATATATATATTACAGCTATATATACCTATTATTATCATATAGACGATATATGGATATATGTATGAACTATATAATTCTAATAAATAAAAACGTCTGGACCTATATATATATATATATTTTCGTAGATTTTCACAGGTACGGGTATGTAGGTCCAGGTGTGTTCGGATCTTTTCCCGTGTAGGATATCCTACATGGGGAATGACCCAAACCTGCCTAGACCTACACACATACACACATATATATAAAATGCATACACACACATATATGTATATCTGGTTCATAGATATATGGAGATATAGATAGATGTGTGTGTGTATTAATTATATTTATTAGAATTTGTAGTTCCTATTGCTTTAGGAGCTATAAGGGTATGTGTGTGTATAGGGATCCTCTTTATTTGCCCCACAACAACCCTATCGGGTAGCCAGCCTAGAAGAGAAGTCCCTGCTCTGAAGTCATCCTTTGGGTATGTATTGGGGCTGCATTTGTTGCCCTGCTTAGACAGCTGCCTCTGGATCTATTAGGATCTGCCCACTCCCTCCACTCCCTCCACAACTTTTGCCCCTTGGCACATCTCCAAGGCTTTTCATTTACAAATTGCCATTCTTCCCCATTTCCTGTTTGACATTTGGATTAGGGGAAATACCCTAATGCAAAACACCAAACAGGGAGTGGGGATAACATCAAGGCAAGCTCAAATCCTGGTGCGGGTTTGGCCCTGCCTCTACTGCTCTAGTGGCAACAGTATAGAGACACCTTGCTGTTACTTCTTTCTGTCAAGACTCTTGAGTCAATAGTCTGTTTACTTGCCTATTTGTGAAGTTAGCTTAAGCGCTGCTACCTGGATTGGACAAAAGGTAAGACTCCCTGAATTTGAATTTAGATTTTGGTGGTTGCACAGGGACATCCATGTGTAGAAATTAACTCCCCCCCCCCCTTTCTGATTTCTCACCTTACATTTCCTGCTGGCCTCCCCTCCAGATAATGACCTAATCTGACTCTGCTTTGGTTTCTGGGATCAGCTGCAAATGTCTAGATGCTACCACAACTTTCATTCCTGTGTTTCCTGAATTCCACACACCTTGATCTGTTGCTACATCGCCTATCACCCCTGGTCATCCAGTCCTGCCTAAAATAGTGGCAGTCCACAGTGGAAACTCCTCCAGACACTTGAGAGATGGTGGGAGGAGAAAACTATATCTTGCGGTCGGTTTATGTTTGCTTTCAGGAAGAACTTTGCTAAAGAGTTATAAATCTCCCTCGTTTTATTAGAGGGTTATTCAGTGCCTCTTTTAAAAATAAACCACTTTCCGACATGAAATGGCTGTTCACTTTTGGGGTGGAGCTTCCTCTAGCATGACATAATAATTATGGCAATTTTATTATTTTATCTGTCCTCTATTTAATTGGAGGGCAGAGACAGATTTAAAAAAATATTTTCATCTGGTCTATTTACTGAGGAGAAAGGTAAATTTTATTTTTGAAATCTTGCCAGGTTTCTTTCAGTCTTCACCCACCCACCCCCACTCCACCATGTAAACACTGATGTCAAGGAAAAGACACTCTGTTGTAATTTAAATACCACTTCCGTCATAGAAATTGTAGTTCTTTCTTTTTCAGATTCATATCTAGGGCCGGCGTATTCTCTGTTCTCGGCCTGCCTTCTGACACAGTTGCTCAATAATGTTTTAGCAGCTTTCGTTGGCTTCAGTGTTGTTCGAAATGCTTCCTGTGCACCATTCCCTTTACAAGAGAACTTGAAATAGATGCTAACCACAATTTAAACTGAGTCACTCAGAAGTAAGAAGGTGGGGGGTGGCAAACACTTCAGACTTCTAAAACTTTCAATTTTATTTGGGGGAGGGGGGAGCTTTCCCCCTAACTCGGCAAAGAATGCATAGTCCTTGGTGAATGTCTGAACTTGGTTGTTTGCCTGGATAGTTGAACGTGACCAACCCAAGTAGGTAACGTCATGAAATATTTGCAAGCAAACAATCAAGCTCAGAGAAAGCACCAAGGATCTCCCCATATCAACCTTGAGCTACAAATAGTCACTTCTATTGACATAAGGAGTGAATGCAGTGCTGGGTTTAGTCAGAAGAGGAACAACGAAGGGTGGGAGGAATGGGATGGAGTACAGGCAGTCCTCAACATTTAGTGACTGTTCGAAGTTACAGTGGCACTGACCATTTTTCTCACTTGACGACTGTTTCAGCATCCCCATGGGCATGCGATCGAAAATCGGACCCTTTGCCAACTGACTCAGGTTTATGGCGCTTGCAATGTGCCAGGATCAAGGGATCCCCCTTTTACGGCCTTCTGACAAGCGAAAATCAATGGGGAAGCCACCTTCACTTAACAACCGCGCCACTAACTTAACAATTGCTGTGATTCCCTTAACTGGCAAGAAAGCCTGTCGATGGCCAAGACTTGCTTAGCGACAGAAATTTTGGGACTCGTTTGCGATCGAGGGCTGCCTGTCGTTTGGAGAAGGGCATGGCTGACTAGGAAGCGAAACACACTTGCTTAAGCGATGGCAATGACTTTCTTTCCAAGTTTCTCGTAGTATACCCAGAGCCAGCTCCAAAGTCAGGACAATGGGGAGAAGACCAAGAGGTGGTAATTTTCAGGCCATTTAGCTTTTCCTAAGTTTTAGGGGAGGTGATCACGTGCCCAAGCGTCTCAAAGCCAGATTTCTAAACCAAACAGATTGTGTTGCAATTTCATGAGCTCTGGGTGTAAAACTTGGCAACTCTCGGATGTGAATCACTGAAAACAACCCTTTGCATTAGTCAACGTTAATGTGATTTTGCAACCAGTTCGCTGAGTATTTGGGTGCCAGCCCAGGAGAGCCTTTGAACCCAGGACCTAACTTGATTCTTGCTCTCTCTTTTTTTATTTCATTTCATCAAGAGTCTCTCCCTTTCCCCCTCCCTGCAAATGCAGTATTACAATCAGCAGAATCAGTTCCCAAATGGAACATTCCTTTTTAGAACCGGATATACGCATAAGTAAAGGCGCAGGAGGGAGGGAGGGGCGATTTGTCATCACAAATCTACAGTGAGGTTTCCAGTAAAATAGCTGATCGATGGTATATAATGTGCAATTGTATTTTTGAAGAAATGCCAGCAAGAAACAAATCACGTGGAGTGTGTGTGTGTTGGACTTCCCAGCCAGCGCCTAGTAAGGGGGAGGTGGCAGGGTATAGCTCCCGGCAAGGAGCGGCTGAGATTCTTGTTTCCAAAGTCATCGGAGGCGTGTTCCCTTGCTGTTATTCTCATTTGGGAATTCTTTTTTATATTTACTTCATTACGTTGCTTTGCTACGCGAACATAACCGAGTGACGTGCAGTGGATTGAGAGAAATAAGGAGGGTTTTTTTTTTTAAGAAACCTACCATTCAGATGCCAGGTCTGCCTGCTGTGTAACTTTGGAGACCTTGTTGTATGTGAAAACCTGGGGTTTATTTTTGAATGTATTATTATTATAATTATTATTATTATTTAGACTTATATACCGCTTCACAGTGCTTTACAGCCCTCTCTAAGCGGTTTACACAGTCAGCCTCTTGCCCCCAACAATCTGGGTCCTCATTTTACCAACTTTTGATGGCTAATGACAGAAAACAGTCAGCAGAAATAGCCTGCAGTGCTGCTTTTAACCACTGAACCATCCTGGATCTTATATAAATGTACAGGCCGGGCTGATCCAAAAGTAATGATTTACTGCTTGATACAGAACAGGGATCAGCATTAACCCCAGTTCAAAACGTTTCCTTTTCCAGGTGTGTTGAGACTTACATTCTTCCATCGCTCACTGCCCGGGAGAGGCTGCCATGTTGGAGAAAGATGGCTTTAATGTTAGGTTTGGTTAAATAATTTGAAATGGCAGAACTGCTGCTTCTGAACAGCGACTATATTTTGGTGGGCAAAAGGCAGAAACCGAGTCCCAGCACCTGACTGGACACACCCACACGCTGGTCTTCTATTGCCATGGGCCCAAACTCAGTAGGACTTTGGGCTTCAGAGATAAGTTGCCAGTTCCTCTAGAACAGCTGTCCCCAACCTCTGAGTCTGCGGACTGGCACTGGTCCGTGGCAGGCCATGCAACCGGTCTGTGCAAACAAGGCAAGCCGCGTTTGCAGAATGCAGGTACCACGCAAAACCACGTCCTCCTCTGATCCGTGGAAAAACCTTTCTCCATGTAACCAGGTCTTGGTACCCAAAAGATTGGGGGCCACGGCTCTAGAAATCCCTCTCCCCTCACTCAGATTTGATTCTGGGCCTGCTGTGGGTGGATCGCTGCATGTCCTGGCAAGAATCTGAAGGGTTTGGCAGGTTTTGATCACCCGTCAGCGTTTTAGTTGTCTGCAAGTCCTTTTTGAATGACAAATCAAAAGGAAGTAGAGACAGAAGATCACAAGACTTCCCTCAGATGCTTGTACCAAAGTCCAAGGGATGGAATTAGATTCCTTAAACCCTTATCCCAGTGATGGCGAACCTATGGCACGCATGCCACAGCCGGCACGCAGAGCCCTCTCTGTTGGCACGCAAGCCAAGTCGCCCCAGTGTTGAGCATGCTCAGAAAGCGGCGGCGCCAGGCAATGACGTCACGAGCCGTGACTCATTTGCTGCGACTCGTTCGGGCACCCAGTGCCTAACAGGTTAGCCATCACTGCCGTTATCCCATCCTGCCTTGAGAAAAAAATGTCTTCTTTGATTCGTCCCTTGTTTCATCGGCGGAATGCTTCCTCTCAAGATTGGCCCCTCCTTAGCTGCAGGGCTGATTGGTCGCCTTTGATGGTTCCCGTCATTAAATGCAATCATTCACTCCCGTTCCTGGATGACAGTCATAAAATTGAAAGTGGTGTCGATGACTGGCTTAAGAAAAGATAGGTGGTCACTGCCTCCTTGTTAATCATTATTAGCTGACAAGCGCTTGCCCGGTGTGATACCTGCCTCCTGAATTTCTTTATCGGGAAGTTAGGGCTCTTGGCATTACTTAGAAGCAGCTAAGTCCAGTTTTGTACCTTGAGTGTCTCCGACTGTCCTTGTAAATGTTTAACAATATTGCTAACACAGACCTCAATTTAGCAGCTCACACAGAAACCCATCTGTCTGCCTCATTTCTGACCCAATGAACAAAACAGAAAATAGATTGCAGAGAGAGCTCCACATACACACACCCATTTTACGGCCTTTTCTTGCCAGGGTTGTTAAAGGAATCACTGCAGTTAAGTTAGTAAGATGGTTGCTGAGTGTAACTGGCTTCCCGGTTGACTCGGAAGGTCGCAAATGTTTCACTTGGCAACAGAAATTTAGAGCTCAAATTGTAAGCCGAAGACTACTTGTAATGTGTGTGTTTATGAATAGATTCTACACTCATGTAGCATGTTGAACTTTAAATCAATCAGTTAAGTTTCTGGACCGAGCCTGATAAAACCTTGAAATGAATTTCTGAAGAAATTCTGGAAGCTGCAGAGGCTGGATTTCAAATGCTCAGATGCTTTGAATTTGGAAATTAAACACGCCTGCTCCCCAGATTGTATTTTTGCAGAGGAAATAATCTTTATAGGTTATTCTGGCTATTCGTAGATGACAGGTTTTAGTGGAGGCACACTTATTTCCTAACTGCAACCTGTAGAAAAAGGGACACTGTGTTCCTACAACGTTTTCAATAAAAGGAGGTTTGAAATTCGCACGTGTGGTTTGTTTGTTTTTCCCAGCTAAATTTTTACTACAGATCGTTGCTTTATTGCGAAAATCGGGATTTGCGGCATTGCAGATGTCCTCAGGCCCATTTACTAGGGATCGTAGCTAATGGTGAGGAATTTGTAGTCCCGTAGCATCTGAAGGCTCTGCAGGTTACTCCCTTCTGTTTTGCTGACTGAACAAGCGGCATTCCAAGCAATGCCCACTACATATTAATGAGTAATGTGATAATTTGGGGAAGAATAATAATGAATGGCTGACTTTTTAGTAGCTCGAGCCAAGCCACTTCATTTAGTCCATATAATGATTGCAGTTTTTAGTTTTCTATCTGGTAGCCTGGGTTGGAATATAGAAAAGTGGAAATTCTACTTTTTGCTCCAACACAGGGGGAGGATAAATTTGCATGATCCTGGCGTCGTCTAGACAGAATTTGCTTATGATCCCTTGTGCTTATCCTTGAGTCTTGCTTTTTTTTTTCCTCTAGTGTCTTCAGACAGGAAATACAACTGCTCCCCTTTTTTCCCTTCAAATATCATCCATGATGTTGGCTGGGTTGAGTGGGACTTCAGATATCACAGGACGCCGAAACGTAGCTTTAGGGCACAGTGTCGATTTGAAGGGAGTTAGAGCGTTGTGGTTAATATGTTTAACCTGTTGTTGCTCATGGTATGGTGGAAGACACTGCCTTCCTTCTGTTATCCGTACTTTGCCTGTACAGGTTTCCTTATTTTTCACACAGTAGATGTACACTAAGTATGGAGCAGTGATGGTGAACCTACGGCACGCAGGCCACAGCGGGCACATGGAGCCCTCTCTGCTGGCATGCGAGCCAAGCCACTCCAGCATTGCCCAGAGCTGAGCATGCTCAGAAAGGCGCAGCAGCACCAGACAACGAGGTCACGGGGCTTAGAAAGAGAGTAGCAGCGCTGGGCGATGACATCACAAGCCGCGACTGATTAGTCACGACTCGTCCGGGCGCTTGGTGTCTAAAAGGTTAGCCATCACTGATGTAGAGGCTAGGAGTGGGGAGGCCAGATTCATTGGAGGATGCCCTGAATGGGGTGACAGAAGGTAGAGCAACTTGATTTAATGGTGGCACACCCGCCGTTTCCCCACCTATTCCTCAAATTTTTGTGGGTTCTACAGAGGCTGGAATTGCTACTTGGAAAGCTTTTCTTAAAACAGCAAGGAAAAATCGATCTTCAGTGTTTCATTGGCTCACAACTCAGTCCTGCACTGGGGGTAGACGGGGGTGTTAACATTTGCGTGGCTTGTCAGTCGCGCTTCGCGGCATCCTCAGCCTGGCACAGTTCATTGGAGATGTGGGATGCTATGACAGATGTCACTCATCCTCCAGTCCCTTCACCTGGGTTGTCAGGAGTCAGGTTGTGTTTTGTGGGTGGAAAGCACAGGTTGACCTTACAAATCCTAGCATGCACCTAGCACTGACTCAAGCTGATCCGAAGTGCGCCGAGTGCTTTCGAGTGCTGTTAAAAAGATTTAAGTGCGTCACGAGGTTTAAAGCAAAGCGTTGAGCTTTGCAAAATGTAAATTCTGCGCCAAGCTTGTATCCTTTTTTTAAAAGTGTTGTTTTACCATGGAGAGATCTCTAGAAACGCTTTAATTCCCTTCTTCAGAGAGATGTATCGGCTGCGTTTATCGGGCATTTTTTTTTTAATTTATAAAAGGATAGCAAAGATTTTGCTACGTTTCTCCTGCTTGTTGCAGTGCCTTTCAAGCCCACCTTTTTGCTTTGGTTTCTGTATGTTTGTTCCGGTTTGTTTGTTTTTTAAGACCCTGAAGTTGTTGGTTTTGTTCAAAGAAATCATTGTTTAATATCCTTTAAGGAAATTGGGAAGGTGTTTTTGATCACTTCCTCCTTTGTCCCTCGGAGCAAGTGAAAGAGAATGTCATAACTGACCCAGGATTACCCCGTGACTGGCATTGAGCCAACACCGATCCACAAACATGACACTGAAAACAGGGGAAGCAGAGTTTTTAGTTCTGCATTTCTTCTTCTAGTTTCTCTATTCTCTTCTGAACTGGCACTTTCTTAATTCCACCGTCTTCATGGCGAATCCATGGGACTTCGTCAAAAGCAATTCGAAGAAGCGGCGTGTTTGACCGTATTCACTTTGCTCCCACCACCGCAGAGTCATCCGTTGTCAAACCCCTTGGTCCCCTTTCCTTGTGTTGAGTAGCTGATACCACATAATCGAGGCAAAAGTTTAGATGGCCAGGAAAACCAGTTCTGGGACATGGATCATATTTCGAGCTTTACCTTGTTCGCGCTTTCAGAGAGGGGCTCGCCTACTGCAAGGCAAACAGGCAGGAGGATTCCGTGGCCCATCCAGAGCAGAGAAAATCTAGCGGGAAATAGTTCCACGGTCATAGTCTGGAAATCGCTAGCGCTCTCCTCGGCTTGATTTTGGCATGGCTTAAAACCAGCTCTTCCAGCTGTGCAAAAAAATAAACGCCAAACACTAAAAGAGAGTTACTTGCTCGGTTCCTCTTTTTTTCCATGATCTCAGGGCTCAGTTTCCTGAACTCATCGGGGACCTTGGCAGTAAGCATCATAACCCACATTGAAGTAGATGCCCGTCGTTTTCCACCAGCAGCGCAACGTTTCTATGTCTGTTAAGAGTGCGATTAAGCTTGCTTCACCCCAGGATCGGTGTGGTAGCTGAGATGTAGCATCTCGACTTCCTGTCCCAAGCCAACTTTCTCCAACATGGAGCCCTTGAGACGTGTCAGGGCTCTACGGCGCTCAAGACTTCATCGTTGATTTGACATTGCCAGATGTAGGGTTGTGTGTGTTGTGCGATGTCCACGAAATGTCGAGTAGAAGATCTGCAGATCACCTTGTCTTGAGATCTCCAAAAGCAGTCCTCCCTCCCCGTCGGTCAGATTCCCGGGGAGAACCCAAACGCTCTTTTGTTGTGTGTCAAGAGCTGTGAACTATGGGTCTCTGGAATCCAGAGATTAGAGGGCGCCGGCCTCTCCCCTCACTCGTGACCGCTTCTACCCTAACGCCGAAGACGAAGCACAATTGGGCACGCTGAAAAGCACAGAGTAGGGTTTTTTTTTCAGTTGTCGAACCAGATGTCCATCTGGAGTCTGACTCACTTCCTAAAATTAGCCCCGTCATTTGCATTTGGAATGAGACAAAATGTTCTCGCTGGAATTCTCAGTTGATGGAGCAAGAGCACTTTGTGTGAGTTTGGTGTGTGTGTGTGTGTGTGTGTGTGTGTGTGTAAGACATAACAATGGAGTTTCTGAGAGTCGGTTTCTGTTGCTGTTCCCGACTTTGAGTTTAAACAAAAAAGCTCATCCCCCCCCATGAAAAAAAACATTTTAACAGGAAGCACTTGTTTTCCTGCATTCTTCAAACAAGAAGGGAAATGAATGGTTAAAGCTGCTTTTTTTTAAAAAAACTGCTGTTTATTTGGCACCCTGGCAGAGAAAAGTGTTCCTTCCTCAGGGGTTTGTTGAGATTTCAATTTATCCTCATGATGTGGGACAGCCAAAAGAAGTGGGGGTTCTGCTCTGAATTGTCCTTTTAGAGATTAATTAACTAATCTCTATTGTGCTTTGTTATGCTGCCTGTATTGTGTATGATGGAAATTTGAGTATGACTCAAAGCAAACTTCAAAGACTAGGTCCAGTCGATTATTTTTTTAAAAAAAAAAGTTATGGGATTTGTATTTATTTTTAGTTTAGATTTCTACAGATGTATTTATTTTGTGGTGAAATGTAAAAATCTTAGCAAGCAGGATACAGAGCTCTATTTATAGCATGTGCTGGCAATCTGCGTGCTAAATTTATCCAGAGTTCCTTGAGACGATCACAAGTGTAGGAATCAAACCATGATCACTTGTGTCTGTGAACCACAAGCTAGCTAGTTTCTTCTTTGCTGTATTGTGTGAATGCAGATGGTGGGGTTAATTGAACAAGTTAACTATGGGTGCGTGAGTCTTGTGGGTGGAAAAGTAGTTCTGCAGCCAAGTTGCTGAGTATGTTAGTTCGGACACCTTCAAACAGCTTTCTATTAAATGAGTAGTTGAAGGATTTTTACGCTTGGGGTGCAAAACGCAGTCATGTCACTAGATGGCAGCAAAGAGATACAAACAAAAAATCTAACTTTTCCGCCATCTAGTGCTTTTTCCGAGCAATGCAGCCCAAATAAAGCTAGAAGGCAGCCAATTAGGAAAAAGTTTATTCCTGCCTTAGACTCACTAGACTAAAATGTGCCTTTCTGTTGCTGAAAGCCCAGCTGCTGATGGTTAATTAGGCTTAAAAATCATCCAACTTTTTAAATGAAGGGAGGTAATCCCACTAAATGAATACACTTGACTAGAGGCAGCTGTTAATCAACATATCAACATGGACAGAGATTTGCTGCTTGGGTGAACAGGAACATATAGACTTTATTTAAATTAGAGGTTCTGCTACAGAGTGAAGAGAAAAATACTTTTCTCAGACAATCCGCATTTCTTTGGTTTCCTCTCAGGAGTCATAACAGCTGAAGAGTTCCTGAGCGTACCAAGACTGGGAGTAGCTTTATAAATTTAACTAGCGATCGTAAGGACATAATCAAAACACCATCAAATCTTAACCATGGTCAAGAGACAGTCTAGTAAGCTAGCTCTATTCTGTAGCGGTTTAAGCAAGATAGAGACACCACTGCGTTTACACACCTGACTCTGATTTTTTTTAAACCGTCATTTGTCGAAGAAGCCGTGATGTCGGGCTTGCATGCAGTTTTATGGGCGCTTGCACATCGCCCCAAGGCCCAAGCAAGCCGCATTATAGCTTCAGCTAATCAGCATCTGTCCAATAAAGCAAGATTATCCTTACATTTGGAGCTCAGGTGTCTCTTTGAAGGTGGTAGTTGACATTGAGAAGGAAGGGGGGGACTTGGAGGGATGGAAGGGCAAATTTGAAAGCTTTTTGGGGGGGGGCAGTCTTTTTGATGCCAGGAACAGTAGGTTAAGCGCTTGTAAGAAATTGGCACTTCATTTATAGGCAGAACTGCTGGGAGTGACAATATCAGGGACTTCTTCCCAGCCTAGCTGAAGGACATTCGGTTGGGAAACGACGCCTGGGTTTTTTGAGGGTTGGTGTTGAAATCGTCGCTTAGATCAGTCGAGCTGCAACCTGAACGGATCGTTCCGAAAGTGGCCTCAAAAGACAAAGCCGCCAAAATCCAAAGAAGACTTGAAAACTACTCCCCTGTGTACAACCAGCCCCGAGCTCTGAATTGGCTTTATCTCCTTGCTGTTAGAGAGAGTATCCTAATTTGTGTTGAAAGCTCGCCAGCGAACAACACTTGTTTGGTTAGTATTTACGCAACCAATGCTTTCTGAGTCCCGCTGAGATTCATTAATGCCGTTCCAAAGAGCTTCTGAGGAGCGGTTAACCGCCTTGGGAAATGACAAAGCTAGCCATAAATGCTCTCGCTCTTATGCTCTCCTGCCCAATGACTTCACCCATTTGCCGGGCTGCTGCTCCCCTTCCTTTTCGTCTCCTGTCCCTTTTCCTGTAATTCTGAATAGAGGCAAGCCTTGGAATGAGATGGAACCGAAAGCCTCACGGCGGGGCCGCTTTTCATGACAAAATAAGAGAACAAGGCTGCCCCGCGCTGCAGCCGAACCTTGGTGGCTCTGGGTTTTGCAATGCTCTTCGAACAAACACAAAAGGAAACCCTTTGAACAAAGGAGAAATTTTTTCAACCCCTGGCCGGGTTGCGTCATCTCATTCACCCTGGGTCGAGCAACAGCAGCTAACTGTGTTTGGGAATCAGAGGATGGGGATTTTTTATTTTATTTTAAGAATTGCATCGCTACACTTTGCGGCAAACAGCCGGTGAGATGGGCAGAGACGTCTGTTTGAAGTGCCGCCGGTGGGAATGACGTTCTGCTACGTTAGATGCTGCCTGGAGGGAACTAGATGTAAGGGCGAAGGCAAGCCTTTGCAACTTTCCTCCTTGGCGTAGTAGTGTCCCTGGGAACAAGGCAAAGCTCCTCCTTGAGTTTTCCAGGCACTTGCATAAAGTACTCCAACCCTAAAGCAGCTTGTTAAATATCTTTTCCCCCCTCTAGTTGCTTTTTAAAAACTTTTCACTTTGGATAAGCATTGAGTGATGGGTGCCTAGCAGGGCTGGTGGGGAGAGATCAAGTCCCCTGATATAAAACCCAGAACTTCATAGAAGGTGAGACCAGGTGAAGCTAAGAAGGGTGGGTAGAATGTAATTCGGGTACTCCAATCGGTTATGGGACTTCGCTGCCCAAATCAATATCAAAAATCTCTCTTAAATGGACGAGTTTCACTTTTGCTGACTTTCTAGTGACACACATTCAGTTCTGGGTTGTGGTAGTTTGAAAGTCCCCAGTGTGACATCCAAATTAGAAATAAGCTCAAGCCTAGCATGACTTTTCTCCTGAAAAATATTTCATTTCAGTCATGTTTGCCACTCCGTTCTGTAGAATGACTCTGTCTTTGCCTTCAACTACATATACAATATATTCACTCATTTCCCCCCAAATTGTCTTCCTTTTCAACATCCATTGCTGTTTGCTGTGTCCTGAAAGCACCCTTGATCGAAAGATTAGCAAAGGTCCTAGGAGGAACTAACCAAGATCTTGACTTTCAGTATTTTTTTTATTTTATCTTGTTGTAACTGACAGCTGTTGCCAAAGTTCCCCTTCATGCAAGTTAAAAGCACAAGTAGATGCTGTTGGAATGATAAAGCAGCAACCCAGAAGTTGTGGTATTTAGCTATGAATCGTCAAATTTTGTGCCTCTCAGTCCAATTTCTCTGCACCTGTCCCAACTAACAGTGTTTTCCCCCCTTCCCCTTTCTGTTTTTCAGTAAA
>JANHFO010001333.1:31396-44521 GCA_032468095.1 Pareas carinatus | reverse complement strand
GTGGGTTGGTAGGGAGAGAGATAAAGACACATTTTTGGAAATGCTTGAATGTTTCCCAATTGTGCTTTGTATACTTTTGTCATTCAAATAGTTTCCATGGGACATTTAAGTTCATTCAGGTGGTTTACTCCATAATTAGATTCTTTTGGGGTTGGGAGGGTAGATGGGCCAACAATGCTTGTGTACTGTTATCGGAAAATGCCTGCCCCATTCCAGGAGACTCCCTTTCGGCTGTTTTTCCTTCCTCTGGAAAAGCGACTCGGGGCCGAAAGTCAGGAACGAGGCCCGTCTCCGTTGCCGCCTTTGGCGTTGTGGTTTGAACCTTTGTGGCGTGAAGCCATTTCATTGCGTTACTCACGTTTTTGTGTGTCTCTGGGATACGGACAGGAGTCAACCCTCATCTTTTCTTTCTTTTCTTCCCCCTCTTGCTTTCTTGGATTTATGGTTTTCAGTCTCTCTCTCTCCCCACCATGACTAGTTTGGCCCTTTTTTGAGGCGTTTTTGTCTTTTTTTGGCCTCAGGAAGTCTTTTTTTAATTTATTTTTAGACCGTAAGGGTTAAACCTGAGGGAATTTCCATCTCCAGAGCTGCTATTTTGGGCGCCATCTTGGCCCGAGGGACTAGTCGCTTCTCATTGGCCGGGCAGGCGGCGGTAGGCGGGACTAGGCCCCAGGGCAGCCAATCGGCCTTTGGGAAAGGTGCTTGGGGCATTGTGAAGCGCAGAGTTCTATAGCAGAGAGCCTTTTTTTTCCAGCCTCTCTAGGCCCCTCCCCCCCAACTCTTTTTCTTGGATGACTGGATGGGTCAAATGAATTAGAGGGAGTCCTCGACTTAAAAACATTTCGCGTAGTGACCGTCCAAAGCGCCAACGGCACTGGAAAAAAAAGCGACCCGCGAACCCGTTTCGCAGGTACCGCTTTTGTAGCATTCCCCGTCACCAAAATCCAGACGCTGGACAACGGGTTCATACTTACGACCGTCGCTGTGTGTCCCCGGGGTCATGCGCTCCCCCTTTTTTGCGACCGGAAGCCAGATTCACTTAACAACCGGGTTGCCAACTGATCGACGGCAGTGACCCCTTGGTAAAATGGGGGGAGGGATGGGGAAAACTTCACCGAAACAAATGTCTCGCTCGACGGCAGAAACGTTGGGTTTCCATTTTGGTCGTTAAGTCGAGGACTGCCTGCAATTGGAGGAAACGGAACTCTCCTTGGGGTTCGCTCGACCAATAAAGCGTCCACGGCAGAGGACGGGATGCTGTTTATTTATTTGGTCGCCTCTCCTCTCCCCATTGGTCGTCTTTATCCAAACGGGTTAGAAACAAAATGGTCTCCAACCGTGTTTTGGCCGAGGGTGTTTTATTATTTTCCCCTTCTTCTCCTCCTCCTCTAAATCTAGCTCTTCTCCTCAATTTGAGGCTGGCTGCTGCTAGCCGATGTCCCAGTTTTGAGAGCTGCGAAAGATCAGACGGCGGAGCGAAGTGCATTATCCCCCCCTTCGCAGATTGGGTACCACAAGAAAAATGAGGAAGATGGATGGGAGATGAGAACCTGGGTCTATCGCCCAGCCCCACGGGGGAAAGGGTTTCAGCCGTTTTCTCTAGGGCTAGCCGATACTTTAGGAAGCAAAGATTCAAATCGAACGGCTCCTGTTTTTGTATTCAAAGGCAGAGAACGCCCATCGGTTCTTTCTTTGGCCCTGCATGTTAAAGATGGACAGCGTTAAACCTCGATTGTTTTCTGTTGTTTTTTTACTAGAAAGAAGACTCTCAAACACCAAGCGAAAGGAAAAAATCCTTTTGATTGTTGTTTTTTTTAAGGCGGCTCTTCCAACCTAACCTTTCCCTAGCGGTCTCGAGCAGGTGGCGAAATGTTTGTTTATTTATTTACGAAATCAATACATCGGCCCAGATTACTGCCAAGTGACAGCTTAAAAAAGCCAACGATATAACTGGGCACGGACGGGTTAACAATTTTCATAAGGTGCTAACTCATTCTTTCATTTGGCTTTTCATTTTTTAATGGCTGGCTTTGCCCTTTTTTTAAAAAAAAAAGCACCAAGATCTCATGCTAGTACACACACACACACACACAATTCTGCAATTCTGTTTTCACCCAGTGTAGGCCTTCGGTCCAGGGCCCTCTACTGAATGAAATTGTCCTCTTTGATCTTCCAAAAGCAGGACAAAACCGGAAGCTGCAAACCAATGAAACTAGGATGCAAAAGGGTAAGGCTGTTGTTCTTCGACAAAGGAATTCTCTTTTAATACACTGTTTTGTGCGATACAGACCCATTTGCTCATAATTATTCCAGGAGTCCACTTTAAAAAAAAACAATCATCATCATCATCATCAAGGAAATGGTTCCTGAACTCAGAACCCCGGCCTCTTTCAAGAAGCGGGACTTTCGACTCTCTCCTCCGCATGATTCCAGTGGCGCGAGGCCTTTCCCCTCGTCTCTGAATCCCACCCAACGGTCTGGGGTCTCTCTCAGCTCCTCTCTTGAGACCCTTCACGGAGTCTTCCCCAGCGGAAGTGGCAGTGGTTGGGTCTTGCCTGCCTCCATGCCTTCTGCTTTCAGCCACTCCATCTTCTGTCTGTGCTGCTGAACCGCATCTGCTACCCGGTAATCTATCATGGCTTCGGTCAGGACGCCATCCTGCGAGGCGTAGGCTGCGGCCTGGGGGCGGGGGGGAGGCGGAGGAGGGAAAGAGAGATGGTGAATCCTAGTTTAAAGTTTGCAGCCTCAGAAATTATGGAGAGTGTCTTCAGACTTCCTTTCACACTTCTTTCCCTTCTTTGGGCTCAGCTGCCTCTTATCTGACCATTGCCTCCTCTGGGGTTCTTCCTTCTGTCTCCCCAGGGCATTCCCATGTACTGTTATATCCATGTTGTTTGTTGCAAACACTTTCCCATGGCCACAGAAAGCAAAATTAAAGGGGTAGATTTTTTATGTTGGAGAAACGGGTTTCTCTCACCACCAGTGTTAGCATTTAGTGAGACAGCATGGCATCCTTTCTACGAGGGCAATCTGGAACAAAAATCCTCCGTTTGGTTATCCATGACAGACACTCGCAGATACAGAACTTTTATTGTACACATTAGAAAACTACAACATGACATGAGTTTTCAACATCATCGCCACTCCAACGGAGGCCCTTTTCATAACGTCTTGCAAGGTTTGAAATCCCTCCTGCAAAGAAATCTCCCTCCTGGGTTTGGAGCCGCCTTGTGACAGCATCGTGAAGTGCGTGGCCATCGTCGAAGCGGTGTGATGGGGACATGCTGACTTCCAGTGTGTTGTAGGTTCACAATAATGCTCGCCCGCACACCGCTAGATGCACCCAACAACTTTTGGAGCCATTCCAACGTTGGGATGTTTTTGATCACCCCCCGCCCCAGAGCCCAGATTTGGTGCTGAGCGACTCCCACCTCTTCCGACTTCCTTCCCAGGAGGGAGATTTCTTTGCAGGAGGAATTTCAAACCTTGTAAGATGTTAGGACAAGGGCCTCAGTTTGAATGGCGGTGATGTAGAAAAGTCATGTCATGTTGCAGTTTTCTAATGTGTATAATAAAAGTCCTGTACCTGCGAGTGTCTGTCGTTGATCACCAAACGGAGGGGTTTCCCCCCCGAATTGCTGTCATAATACGAGAATTCAGGCCCTTTTGGAGCGGCCTGCTGTGTGTTCTGCACAAGACTAGAGATGTGCAGATGTAGAAGCTGACTACCAGAATGATAAAAAGTTTCTGGAGACCGGCATATGACCAACCCTCTGCAAAAGTTTCTCTACCGTCATGGAAAAATACATCTTGCTGGTTCTTAGCAAGACGGCAAGAAATTTTGTGGTTCCTTTCCATCCCACAAAACTCTCACCCCTAGGCTCAGGATGATGGGGCAGCTCATCCAAGCGGGGCCTTTTGAACCTTACCTGCCAAGCCACCGCAAGCTGAGAGATCTCCCGGCCAGACATGCCTTCCGTCAGCTTGGCGATTTCCGAGCACTTTTTCCCATAATCAAACTGGGCCAGTTTTAAGCGCCTGGGTGCAAAAAAAGAGAAAGAAGATAAATCAGCCACAGTATGCCCCCTCACTCCTTCATTTCATTTTCTAATTTTTCACTGGGTGGGAAATCAAGAGTATGCTGGCTGCCGGTCCGCCTCTTCCCTCAACAACTGTGGCAAGAAATGGGGCCAAACTCACTCAGCCGCTGTCACGCTTAACGACGGAAATCTGGGTCTCGATTGTGGTCATAAATCGAGGACTAGCTGTATTAGAATCAGTAATAAAGTCAATCTGGAATCCACTTCCGTGTGGCTCCCAGGCCCCTCCATCGCTTACGATTAGCAAACAGGAAGGATATCGGGATCTGTACTAACTGTTTGCCTTCGGTGGCTGGCTGGAGGACGTGCTTGTCGAAATACATCCGGACCAATCTCTCTCGCTCTTCTAAACCCGGCAGCCGGAAGTGGACCATCTCATCAATCCGGTCGTTGATGGCCCAATCAAACTGCTCCGGCTGGTTGCTCGCTAAGACCAGCATGAACCTGCAAGGAAGGAGAAGACGGAGAGATGGGGGGGGGAAGGGCCGTACCTCCCATTCCTGAGCTGGCGAGCAGACCGCTAACCTTGGCGGTCCTTTTTTTTTGCAAAGTTTTTATTTATTTATTTTCTCCCTAGCTCAGCTGACCCCGCGGGATTTTTGTGAGGATAACCCTGGAAGGAAGGCTACCTTCCTGAGCAAGCCACCGGGAGGGGGGAGGAGGAGGAGGAGGAGGAAAAGAAGAAAAAGAAGAAGGAGGAGTGGAGGAGAAGGAAGAGAAGGAGAAGGAGAGGAGGAAGAGGACAAAGAAGAAGGAGTGGAGAAGGAGAGGAGGAAGAAGAGGAAAAAGAAGGAGTGGAGGAGAAGGAGAAGAAGGAGAAGAAGAAGAGGAGGAAGAAGAGGAAAAAGAAGGAGGAGGAGTGGAGGAGAAGGAGAAGAAGAGGAGGAAGAAGAGGAAAAAGAAGGAGTGGAGGAGAAGGAGGAGAAGAGGAGGAAGAAGAGGAAAAAGAAGAAGGAGGAGTGGAGGAGGAGAAGGAGAAGAAGAAGAGGAAAAAGAAGAAGGAGGAGTGGAGGAGAAGAAGAAGAGGAGGAAGACGAAAAAGAAGGAGGAGGAGTGGAGAAGGAGAAGGAGAAGAGGAAGAGGAGGAAAAAGAAGGAGGAGGAGTGGAGGAGAAGGAAGAGAAGGAGAAGAAGAGGAGGAAGAGGAAAAAGAAGAAGGAGTGGAGGAGGAGAAGGAGGAGGAGAAGAAGAGGAGGAGGAAGAAGAGGAAAAAGAAGGAGGAGGAGTGGAGGAGGAGGAGAAGAAGAAGAGGAGGAAGAGGAAAAAGAAGAAGGAGGAGTGGAGGAGGAGGAGGAGGAGGAGAAGAGGAGGAAGGAGAGGAAAAAGAAGGAGGAGGATAGGTCTGGACACACTAGGAATTTGTCTCCGGGAAGGGACCTTGGAGGTCTTCTAGTCCAGCCCCCCCGTTCAAACAGGGGACCCTATACCACCCTGGACAAACGATTCCCCAGTCTCTTCTTGAAAGTCTCCAAGATGGAGCGCGCACAACTTCTGGAGGGAAGCCGTCCCAATAATTGTCCTCCCTGACAGCAAATTCCTCCTTCGTTCCAGCTTGCTTCTCTCCCTGGTTCGTTTCCATCCGTTGCTTCTTCTCCTGCCTTCGGGGGCTTGGGAGAATAGGTGGGCCCCTCCCCCTTGTTTGGGGCAGCCCCATAGATATCGGAAGACTGCTACCTCGTCCCCTCCACTCCCTTCTTTTCATTAGACTAGGCATCCCCAATTCCTGCAACCGTTCTTCGTATATTTTATCCTCCAGCCCCCTAATCCTCTTGGTTGCTCTTCTTCGCCCTTCCTAGGATCTCCCCATCTTGTCTGTATCGTGGTGACCAATACTGGACACGGCCTTCCGAGCGTGGTCTCTCCATAAAGCAGTACGGCCGCCTCACCTGATCTTGAAACTCTCTCTCTGTTGAGGCCACGTGGGATGGCCTCGTAGTTCCCTTAACAAGGCACATTCCACCCTTCGATTTTATGGCCGTTCTCTCCGGTGTCTCTTTGGCGATGGTGCTGTTGTTTTTATTTTATTAAAAAGCTTTTTTTTTAAAATAAAAAGGTTGCCGCTGACGATGCTTTTGGCTTAATGGCGCATTAGAAAATCGAGACGGATTTTTGGACGGCCAAGATTGCAGTAGCAGCAGGCATCGCTACCATCTGTGATGACTCAGTACTTTTTTGGGGGGGTGGGATAATTGCAATTCGGCATTTAATTCCTAGGGGCGCCTTTTAGAGATCTTTCACACACATCTTCCCGCTGCAGGATAATAGTTATGGCTCCCGCGGGACTCTCCCAGACAGTGAAAGGAAACAATTTAACCCGTTATGGACTTGTGGTTTTTCCGAAAACTAATCCAGAGTCTCCTCTACACTGTTGTTTTCCTCTTAAGAGCTCTCTGAAGCTGGCAACTGGCATCCTGGATGGAGGGCTGGTATCAAACACTTCCTGCTTGTTTTAAATGGAAATCCAAACTCTTAAGAGGATGTATCAGATAAATGCTGGAAATGTAAATGTAAATTTAAATGTCATTCAGGCACTTATCATCACATGTGGTGGACTTATGCAAAAAAAATATTGAAATAGAATTTATATTTGGCGAAGAGAAATATTAGGGATACAGATAAGAGTATAAACCTGAGTTTTTCTTATTGGGTATGATACCAGAAAAAAATGGATAAGCAATTTATATATTTGACTGTACATATATTAACCCTGGCAAGGATTATTTATGCACAAAGCTGGAAAAAAGAAGAAAGACCACCAGAAGAAAAAATAATAAAGAAAATGTTTAGACCGTGCAGAAATGGACAGACTGACGATGAGAATGAAAGAAAAAGAAGATTCAGATTATTTTCAAATTTGGAACTTATTCTATATATGGCTCGAAAGAAGAATGAAGGAGTAGGAATCAAAATGTATTAGAAAAGGTTAATAACATATTGGATATTGCTGTGATTGATGAACTGTATACTCAGAAGGCTGGTTTTTGTTGAAATATTTACTATGTTTTATTATAAATAAATTTTTAAAAAAGTTATTTTCATACGCTGCTGAAAGAGATGTGGGTGTAACGATGTGTCCACACTACTTTTTTCCCATAAAATAATTGTTACTACCAAATCAATCCAGTATCTATAGAGACAGTGGTGGTGATGGTAGGCCTCTTAAATGTAACATAGCCAACAACCTACTAAATCCTATTTTACATCAACCCAGGGAGATACCCGGGTGCAATTTTTTCCTCCAGTTTGTTAAGCAAAAGATGCCTTTGAGTTGTGGTCTTGGGGAAGACTCTGGAGAGTCCCCTGGACTGCAAGGCGATCAAAACAGTCAGCCCTGGAAGAAATCTATCTTGACTGTCCATTAGAAGGACCAACGATGAAGTTGAGACTCAGATATTTTGGCCACCTAATGAGAAGAGGGGACTCCTTAGAAAAGGCTGTGATGCTGGGGAAGACTTTGGGAGGCCAAAGGAGAAGAAGGGAATGGCAGAGAATCAGGTGGCTGGGTGGTGTCACCGATGCAGCAGGCATGAGTTTCGGCAGACTGCGGGAGGCTGTGAGGGACAGAGAGGCCTGGCAGGCTGTGGTCCGTGAGGTCACAAAGAGTCGGACACGACATAGTGACTGAACAGCAACAAAGCAAAAGGTTTATATGATCTGAAGAATAGCAATATATGCCCAGCTGCCTTGTTTGTTAGTGAGAAAGCTAAAGTCCACAGTTAGTTCTTGGTTATTTAAATTTTATTGATGAACCTTTTACATTACCCCTCTTGTCCTGTTCACTATGACCTCCAGGAGAGGTTCCCTATTGTTAGCACAGGCTTACCTGACTAAGTGGGAACTGAACCTTTCAGAATGCTCAATGCAAATAGATTTTCTTCGGCTGTTATAGGGCAAAAAAATCACTTGCTTCACACAGAATAAATTCTCACACACTTAGCAAGAAACAAGAGAGCTACTCTGATCTAGTAATTAAGGCATCAGTCTAGAAACCGGGAGGGAGTGAGTTCTAGTCCCACCTTATGCATAAAAGCAGCTGAGTGACTTTGGGTCAACCACTAGGAGATGGGTGAGTTCTAGTTTCACCTCAGGCATGAAAGCCAACTGGATGACTTTGGGCCAATCCCCAGGAGACTGTGAGTTCTAGCCCTGCCTCAGGCATGAAAGTCAACTGGTTGACTTTGGGCCAATCAGCAAGAGACTGTGAGTTCTAGTCCCGACTTAGGCATGAAAGCCAACTAGGTGACTTTGAACCAGCCACTCTCCTTCAGCCCACAACATCAGGCTGAGGCAACAAGTTAGATGGTCAGTTCCTGTCACAACCAATGAATCAACCTTTGTTGATCCAAAAATAAAAACCCAAAAGCCCAGATCCTGCAGAAAAGAAAGAATAAAGACAGTCAGTGAGGAACAACATAAAAGCAAACCTGCAAGAATCATAGGACAAATAGAAACAATCCAGCATGCTCAAAAGAGGGTTGAAAGCTCAGTAAGGTAGAAAGAAAGAAAAATAAGAGGATCTGAACACTTGTAACTTGGGCTGATATTCTTTTGATGATGGCCTCTTAACTTCCTGAGTAATAAGTCAACTCAATAGTGCAAGTAAGATAAAATGGGTACCACTTTGGTGGGAAAAGCCTGGCTGCATCCACGTATGTGGATTGCGGAAGCCGGAGGGTGGACATGGCTGGACACGAGGCATTTCAATGCAAGGCGAGGACAAGGCTATCGGAGTTGCCCAGAAGCCAGCAACCAGAGCAATGCTAGTTAGCTGGTGTAATGCTAATTTACTCCCTTGTTGTGCACCAAGAATAAATGTGCAAGTGCTGAACAGAATTAACTAGCATTCCAGGCTGCCAGGGTTGCATTGTCCGTCTAGCATTGTGTTTAGATTTCCCTGACATTGTATGCCATATGCCAGTGATGGCTAACCTTTTAGGCACCGAATGCCAGGACGAGATGTGATATCATCGCCCGGCACCGCTACTCTCTTTCTGAGCATGCGCATGGCCCTGTGATGTCATTGCTCGGCACCGCTACTCTTTTTCTGAGCATGCGCATGGCCCCGTGATGTCATCGCCCGGCACCGCTACCCTCTTTCTGAGCATGCTCAGCTCTGTTGCGATGTTGAGGGAAATTGGCTGAGGTGCCAGCAAGGTGGGCTCTGCGGGCCTACTGCAGCACATGTGCCATAGGTTCGCCATCATTGCCATATGCTAAATAATAATAATAAGTGAACAGTCAGTTCTCCAGGGTAGATCGCTGGATATTTTGGATGTGGAGCCCTATGAGCTTAAAACAACAGCATTAAGGGTCACCTCATATAACTCATTAAAGGTGACACGATGCTTAATGTATCTCCCTGTAAAACTCTCATTCTAACCTTGAGCTTAGCCTTGAGCCTTTTGGACATATTAAGGAGGGTAGATCAGTCCTAAATCCATTAATTTAAAACATACAGTATGCCCAGAGAAAGAAAGATCATTTGAACACAGTATCCGCTGGAAAAGGCCCGCTGTTCTATCATTCTCACATCCATAAAAACAAGTCCAAGGGGGAAAATACCCAGCCACATTTTAAGATTTTATAATATAGTTCCCTTTCTGTAGCCATGTTTAAAGTGAGCAACTGTTCTCTGAGCATAAGGATGTGCAACAAAAAGAAGAATACTTGTAGCGAAGGGTTGAAATGAGGGGTCCTGGGTGCTCTCTGAGCTGGGTGGTTTTCTTGCAGATGTTTCACGACTAGAACTGATAATGTTACCTAGTTTGGATAATGAAACATCTGCAAGAAAAACCGCCCAGCTCAGAGAGCACCCAGGGCCCCCGTCATGTGCAACAAATTAATCTCAGGATCTGATTGCCCACATGATGGGAGAGACTTACATTTCCCACATGTATATTTATTTATTTATTTAAAAATGCAATTTTTGACAACCTGATGTTATTTTTTTTTCCAAGTAAAAGTGAATGAAAATATACAGGAACATAGCAGGGGACTATTCATTTATCTACCATTCAAGCTTGCTGGAACCATATGAAACTGCTTTCCGGGACAGACATCCACAACACGAAGTGAATCCATAAACAAGCGTTGCATCCAATTTCCACTCAAGGTTTTTTTTTCTCCTGGAAGAACATCTGTAGCATCCTTCAAGCATCTCCCTACATTGTACGGCTGAGCAGCGCAGCTCACTGGCAAGTCTCCCCTGTTGTAAACAGAAGGGCAATATTTCTAAGCTGTGAAAGGCGAACCTCTGTCCCAGAGAGATCACGCGAAGGAGCTGTCATTCAGGATTAATAACTCTTGTGTTAGACAGGGTGCCCAGATCTGACTCCAGTTAATCAGGTGATTTTTTTTTCAAGGTCTTAAAGTTAGAAAGCGCTTCCCAGCAGCTGAATGCATCGTGATACAGTCTGCATTCATCCTGAGCCGGCTGAAGATGGCAACACCAAAACCTTTGGGAAAGGTGCAAAGAAGAGCAATGAAGATGATTAAAGGCCTGGAGACGAAAAATATATGATGAACGGTTGGAGGAATTGGGTATGGCCAGCCTAGAGAAAAGAAAGATTAGAGATGATAGCAGTATTACAGTATTCAAGGGGTTGCCACAAAGATGGCGGGGGGGTTGTCAACGTATTTTTCAAAGCACCAGAAGGCAAGAGAAGAAACAACGGATAGAAACTACTCAAGGAGAGAAGCAACGTGGAATTAAGGAGAAACTTCCTAACAGTGAGGACAATTAACCGGTGAAAGAGTTTCCTAACTGGAGGTTTTTAAGAAGAGACTGGACAGCTACCTGTCTGAAATGGTATAAGGTGCCTTCTGTGCTCAGACAAAAAAACAAGTGCCTTATAAAATAAAACTTGATAGATCCCCTGGTACAAGCCAACAAAGAGAGGAAGAACCTGGGGCTCAGTGGCTAAGACGTTAGCCTAACATGCAATCCAGCCCAAGTTCGAATCCCATCAGGGATCTGCCTCGCTGATGAAAGCCAATAAACTAAAAATACTGCCTATAAAAAAGAATATGCTGCCGAGTGACAGGCCTGCTAAAGCTCCTTGTCTGGGGCCGAAAGGCAAAGAGAGTAGTTTACTCCCTTCAGTACTTAGAAAAAAAACTAGGTGCCTTATTAAAAAAAATATGGTATAGGATCTTCTGCTTGAACAGGGGGTTGGACTAGAAGACCTCCAAGGTCCCTTCCAGCTCTATTCTGATTGATTGATTGAATGATTGGCTGATCTGAACTAAATTAAGACGGAAAGTTCTGGGGTGGAAAACTAACAAGAAATCTTAGGATTCTTAGTTACATCCGGATTGGAGGCAGGGAGGGACAGAGGAAAAGGAAGAGGAGAGAAGGGAAGGAAACAAAATCCTGCAAGCTATTTTTGTACAGGTGGTGGTTGACTTACAATTCCCTCTAAGCAAAAGAAAGAATTGTGTGGGTTTTTTGCTGACTCAGAATTACAGATATCTAATCATTTCATTTAACGATAAAAATGCCAGAGTCAGCAATCCAGTACAGATAATCCTCACCCTATAACCATTCCTTAAGCAATCACTGAAAGTTACAATAGTAGCATCCCCGAAGTCACACGATCAGGATTTCGTTGCTTGGGGGCCGATACATATTTACATCATTTGAAGCCTCCCAGGATCATTTATTTATTTGTTTGCATCATGCAATCACCTTTTGCAACCTTCCCAGCTGACCTCTGACAAGCAACATTAATGAGGGAAGCGGGATTCACTTAACAATTTAATAACCATGCCCCAAAAAGTAATAAGATTGGGTGTGAACCACTCAACAACTATCTTGCCTAACAATGATGGAAATTCTGGTCCCTATTCTGTTCGTAAGTCGAGGACTGCCTGAAGTTTTGACATGTGACATGATGAAATGTGTTTTGTGACATGATGATTGTACTTTATAACATGATGACACGATGAATGTACTTTATGATTATGAATGTCTATTATAATTAGGTCGCGGTTTGTCGATTGCACCTAATACGTACATGACATGATGAATGTACTTTATGATTGTGAATGTATCTTATGATTGTGATCGCAGTTTGTCAAGTATAATCTGAGTGTAAGTATAAAGCATATACACCGGAGGCAAATTCCTTGTGTGTCCAGATAGTCTTGGCAAATAAATTCTAAATTCTAAAGATTCTAATTCTACTTACAAAGATTAATTTGTTTGAGTAAGGAAGTCGACATGAACATAAGCCAAGATGAGAATAATTCTCAAGATGCACATTTTCTTTTCTTGCCTTTAACTTGTTTTACTTTCACACATTCACTCACTCAATCAGTGGGCTCCGTCTCTTTATATCTGCTTTTACAAAGAGAAATCTTTGCAACCTCAAATGCTCTTGACAAGGATGTCGGCCTAAGTAAAAGAATCTGAAATATTTTCCACCATGCTGAAATGGAATGATGCTGGGAAATCATCTTCAGTTTCAGCTTTTAAACCTGATCTTTCAGTTGCATGAAGAGGCGCTTATTATTCCCTCTACTGAACAGTCTTGTCCATGCTGAAAATCACAGGTCCATAACCTCAAAACAAGCATAGCTATTGTATGGTACAGGACGATATGAAAAGGAAAACACAGAAGCCTTGACAAGCTATTCCCTTCCAACTGCCAAGGAGTTTTAATGAAAGAAAACTGCATGAGTTTCATTTCCATCTTCTAACATGTTCTCTCGTATTACCAGCTGTTGACAATTATTTTATTTTCTGCTTGCGAAGTACCTGAAATCTTATGCATGTTATGGGACAAAAAATGTCATTGAGGTTGATGACTGATTCTTGAGGAAAGATAGGGCAGTATTACAATTTGGCTTTTTATTCATTCATTCATTCATTCATTCACTCACTCACTCACTCACTCATTCACTCACTCACTCACTCATCCATCTATCCATCCACCCACCCACCCATCCATCCATTCATCCATTCATCCATCCATTCATAGAAGATAGATAGATAGATAGATAGATAGATGGATGGATGGATGGAT
>JANHFO010001331.1:181589-192090 GCA_032468095.1 Pareas carinatus | reverse complement strand
CTATTCCCCGCATGTACGCGCGCGCGCGCCCTCCCACCCACACGATCACACACACACACACACACACACACACACACACACAGAGAGAGAGGGGGGGGGGAATGAGAGACGTCATTCGGGCCTAGGACAACTACTCGCATACTTGCGCACCGAGTCCTGACGCTTGGATCTCTCTTCTTGCGGGAAGAGTTCCCTGACCGAGCTACAGGCTGCTGCCTATCGAAGATCCGTCCCTGTCCAATGGGCATCCTACCCTCCACTCCGCGTTCTGCTGTGTGGCAGCCCGGCTCAGTCCCCGCCGCTCCCGCTCTCGGCGAAAAGGCCCCTTGAGTTAAAGACCCTGAAAGCCCAGCGCCGCTGCCGAAAGGCACCCGGGGAAGCGCCGGAGCTGCCGCCCTGCGCCCTAGCTGCAAAGCCCGGCGGGGGAGTGCGGCGAGGGGGGCTGGGGCTTCCAGGAGTCCAAGGTCGGGAAATCAGAAGAGGCTGCTTTGGAAATCCTCTGCAGCATCCCTCCCAACAGCGAATAGATCCCCCGCCGACAACCTGCACAACAAAGAAAGCCGAAAAAGGGCTAACCAATTTCGAGAGACATCGGCCATCTTGAAAGGATCACCGATGAGTGAGGAGGGGGAGGAAAGGAAGAAGACGGCGAACGGGAGCGACCGAGTGACAAAGAGAGAGAGGCGAAGGGGAAGAAAAAGGGCATCGCCCGGGACCAGCGAGGGCTCTCCCGGGTGAAAGGAGGACCGGTTCGGGAGCGGAGAGTGTCCCGAGCCCTACCTGATCTCGGATCCTTTCTAGGGGCGCACCGAAGCAGCAAAATATGGGAAGGAGAAAGAGTGGAGGGGAAAGGACACCCCTCGTCCCGCTTATCGATTTCCAATTTAAATATATACATATATATTTAATAGACCCAAGCGGAGCTTCTTGGAGGAGCCGCCCCTCCTCCTGTGGCCGGACTACGAGAGGGAGGGCAGGGAAATCGACAAAAGGGCCCTCCCCCGTCCTTCAGACAGCAAGCCCCGCCCCCTTGTGGCCACGTGATTTCATTCCTTAGGGTGTTTGCCAAAGAGTCCCTTTAAAAAAACAATAAATAGAAGCGGCGGTGAACGCCGGGAGAGGAATCAATGGATCTCTATTTCCGCCTCCAGACCAGACAAAAAAAGCAGCTTTACCGTCCAAGCCCTCAAGCTACAGCCAGGCTGCAGAGGCGTGAAGTTCCTTTGCTCAGCTGAAACAAAACCGAATCGGAACCAGCAGCCATAGCTCAGCTGTACCCTGGAAGAAACAGAAGCCGGTTGTGTTGGTGCGTCTTTCCCCTCTCGTCCCCTCCCCCGGTCAAATTCTGGCTGGAGAAAAGAGGTACCCGCGAAGGCCAGGAAGAAAAGAAGCAACGAGAAGATGTTTAGTAAAATCTGCTAAATTGTAATGAAATCGTGTCGTCTTTGAATATTGAGTACACATACACACGCGCCTCCTGCCCGCCAGCTTCAGGTTAATTTAGCGATAATGAGCTCTGCCTGGTCTCAACTCTATTGAATCTCGGGACTTTTACTTGACATCTGAACAATTGCCGCGTGAATAAAACATGCAAATTTTCTTTCTAATATAGCATTTCGCGACAATTTCACTCCATAGGTCGAAGCACTCATGAAAACTGACGCGTTACGAGTGTAAGAAAAAAACGCGAGGGAGGGAATAACTGAATAACAAAGTAGCCAATTTACTGTATTATTTTGCCACGCGCCTGTGTTCTTGGACTCGGGCGTGTTTAGATACCACACTCTTTATTTACAGTAGATAGTTTTCCAAATCTAAATCGACACGATTCAATTTTATGCCTCTGGTGTAAAAGGAACTGTGATTATGAAAGAAATGACGAAAATAAAGCAAAACAAAATAGAAACAGAGTAGGGGGGATGTTGCGGATTATCGTTCTTAACAGTGAGAAATGATCCAGTTGAAAGCGAAGACAGTGGATCGGAGAGAAGCGATTCTTCCCTTCGAAATGTCAGATTTTCCCCTATTCAGTGCCCTCCGAAGGGTTTGGACTATAAGTCCCGTCGTCCTGACGAGGCGAGCCCGGTGGCGAGCAGTTATTTGTGTCGCTTCCCCCGATTATTTTTTGGAGATTTATATCGAATCCACGTTTTCTCTGTTTTCCTCCTTCATTAAACCAATGGCCCAATATAAAAAGAAAATATAGGAACCTGAAATCTTTCTGGGTCCTACTGCTTTGACTGAGATGAACAGATTCACGGCATTTCTTCAAATATTCAGCCATGATTTGGGATGCGACCTGTCCTATCCATGGTATCTAGCAGTAGCCCAGCCAGCCGGAGGAAGGCATTTCCAGATCCTTTCGCAGAGCATCGTGTCATCTTCAGGCCAGAGTGACTTTGACACAGTCTCGCCCGGAGACACAGACTCCTTGATCTCCCTGTGCCTGGATCGAGAGGTGGGAGAGATCAGGGGAGCGACTGAGCCTCAAAAATGTAGAACACTAGGCTTACCGTTTCTGGTTTGCTCTGCGTCAGTGTTCAAAAGCACGGGAGCCCCACCTACTGTGTGTGTGCGAGGTGTGTGGGTGGAAGGTAGATAGATGGCAACCTCCCGGCAGGGAATAGAGTCGTGGAGGGAGCGGGAACTTGCAACAAAGCCCCGCTGATCCTGCTGCACAAAGATAGCCTCTGAAGTTCTCCCCGCCGAAGAGGATTCTGCTTCAGAGTACATGCCGATTCTTTTAGCCTTCAGTCTAACTCTTCGAACCCTGCACTTCCTTAGGTATGTGCACTAACCTGAATTAAGAGTGCAATCCGACAGAAACTTGTTCAGAAGTTAGTCCAGGTGAGATAAGCAGAGTCTTACTGCTGGTCAAGTAGACAGAATAAAACCCCAGAAAGCCAAGGGGACACCTTAATAATTGGTTGCTCCCTGCTCCCACTGCACACGCTGTTTGCTCTCTTTCACAGGGATACGAGGTATGTAATAAAGCAAAATGAAGCTTGCCCTGCAATGTCAAACTTTGCTTATTTGCAAGATGCTATGAAACAGGTTCCCAGGTTCACTGGGTTCAAGAGAGCTTACTGTGAAATGTAAGTGCACCTATAAAATCAGCTTTGTAAATATCTTGCAGAAATCTGTTGTGTTTCCAGTTGTTATGTTAAAGGATAGTATAATGTGCTAAGTTGAGTTAAGAGACAAATATTTTTTTAATGTTGGTGCTTTTTAAAATTTCCAGCAGAATTTTTGCCCATTTTCTGCCTCAAGAACTTTTTCTTTTTCCTCAGAGGTAAAATATAGAGCTAGAGATACAGTAATAGATGAGAGCACTGAAAAGATATGTCCAAATGAAATCGTTTAAGTTTTTAAAGCAAATTAGAACCAGCACTACTCTAGTTGTTCCTTTCTTTTAACATGAAGAAAATGATAGCTGATCTTTGTCCTCTTATCTTTATATAACACTTGCAATACAAGTCAGTTCCTCCAGATAAGAAATGGGCTAATTATATATATATATATATATTCCCTCTCTTTATTATTTTTATATAACCCTAGACAACAAACATATGCAATATTTCTCCCTCCTATTTTTATCACAACAGCAACCTCATGGGTTGAGTTGAGCTGAGAGAAAGCAACTAGCCCAAAGTCACCTAGCTGGCCTTAATACCTAAGGGAGGACAGGAACTCACAGTTTCCTGGTTTCTGGCCTGAAGTTTGAACCATTAGGTCAAACTGAGTCTCAAAATGCTGAGACCCATTGTTGCGAACATTATGATTCACAATATTACGTAATCATAGCTGTTCTAATACAATAGTATTGCCTTTTTACTTAAGTGCCTTCAAAACAGTTTTGACACTTAGCAGCTGCCTGGACAATTTCCTGCAGTTTATTTGGCAAGATTTTGAAAGCTGGTTCACCTTGTTTCCTAGAGGTGAGAGTGAGTGACTGGCCAAGCTGGCTTTGTGCTTACACTTCCTGGTTTCTATCCTAGTGCCTTTACTACTCACCAAACTGCTTTTATATCTCCATAATAAAGGTTGGGTGACACTCTAAAGATGCTGGCTAGGGAATTCTGGGAATTAGTTTACACACTTTAAATTTGCTGAGTTTGAGCACCACTACTCTAAGTTCACAGTGAGAAAAATGGTCTGAAAGTTGTAACTGATTGTACACAAGAGGTCATGACAATGATAAAGCTTCTTCTGTGAAAACCTCTGAGAAAAAAGACACATTAATAGCAATGTGAAGAGGCAGTTCCTAATTTTATGGAGATTTCCAGGACATTATAATAACAATCCTGTTTACCAAATAATTTAACTTGCCTAAAGATATATGGTTCTTTTGGAAAACAGATCTGATATTTCTAATACTGCTTCCTCTTTCTCCAGAGGAAAGAAAAACATGGCATGTTGATTAAAACTATTGGGTGCACCTGAAGAATTCTGCATAATTCTCAAGCATTCCCTTTTCCCAGAACATATAACTCAACCCTGAGTAAGTTTGTCAACAAGCTCACAAAGTTTTACTTAGTTGAAAGAAGGTTATTTTCAATGAAGAGCACCCAGAATTTCTGGTAAAGAGGATGTTCCTAAGAGAATAACAGTCACAATATATTTTTAAGATCTCTTGGTTCCTCTAGTCTCTTGTTAAAACTTTGATTTGTCAACTATTGCCTGAACTCCGGATTTTAATGGACAAAAATGTATTTGGGGCAGCTTCCCGAGTGGCTTGGCTAGGTGTACATTAGTCTGTTTTAAAGGGATTTCATTCTTACCTCTGTAATAACGCTACAAGATTATATACTGTATTATTTGCTAATTCCAATTTAAGATACATTCTTAAGATGCACCTAAAATCTTCTCAGCTAGGATAACCTTTTCAGCTTTATTCCCAGATGAATCAGGGCGGTCATATATTTTAAGCAGAGTCCGAGAGAAAATAATTCTCTTGACATCTCTGGGCTACAAAAGAGAGCATCGCCTCAACGCCCCTCAGAAAAGAAGAACAGTATAGGAAGAGCCAGTCTTCCCTTTGAAATGCTTTTTCTCCCGCCAAACTGCAGAAAGAAGTCTCCGTTTAATTTACTTGGCGATCTCACTCCGAACCCGAGATGGTGCAGTCTAGAGGAAACCGTGGAAGACTAAATTGCTTTTCATTTTCTCTTCTCTCCGCTTGTGTTACCAATAAATAAATACCCCGCTCCACCCAACAGGTCTGTACTTGAATTTTTAAAACTGCTGGCCTGGGGATCTGCCGGACGAAAGGGGAGATTTTGCTGAGCGCCGCTCTATATTGCTCTGTAGGGTAGACTTTCTTGGGGATCACGGAGAAAGTTTCCAAAGATTTGCCGAAAGGAGACGGCGGGGCAAAAGTTCCATTACTGCCGCAACTGGTCCTCCAAGTGGCGAGAAGAATGGATGCTCTTTTGAGAGACTGAATTGATCGACCCGCACTTTTCATTGGATGCCTCGGTAGGAAAGGTCAGATTCGAGCGAGAAAGCCAAGAAATTTCAGAAGACTGTAGATGGAGCAGCTGATTCATTTTCGAAATTCAGTTATATTGTAATAGAAATTATTGTAATTATATAGCCCTACGTATTTCTCCACATTTTCTTCTGCCCCTCACCCAAAAGACCTTCAGCCCTGGTTGTGTTCACACGACGGATCTGAAAACACCTACCGGTAGGTGCTGTATGGGCAGAATATGCAATTGGCTTCTTTGAATCTGGGCAAGGCTAGTGTTTTGGCGGAGTGATGCCTTAGCCTTAGAGGGTGTCGGAATCCAGTCCGTTTGGTTAGTTTTTGTCTGGTCTCAATAGCGGGGTCAAGTCACTAAGAATTTCTCACCCAGAACCTTAGCACATTGGCTGTTCCTAAGGTACATTAGCATATCCGGCAACTGCAGCCTTACTCTCCCGTGGCCCTTTCTCATTGCCAGTTTTTTCTTGGCCACAAACCTTTCCCACTCCCCACCCCCGCCTTCACCACCTAGCTTCTTCCGAGTAAGAGTTCTGCCTAATTCCGAATATCTTGACACCGTTCCGAGGGTACCTCTCTCAAAGATATCGCCTGTCCGCTCTAAAAAGTCCCGAATAAGCCGCATCCGAACCCCAAAGCGTCGAACCGCAGCGAAACGACGCAAAATAGTAGAAGAGACCCAGAGCTCCGAAACCCTTTGGGGACCTTTCCGCTGAGCGTGCTCAATCTGAATCCAGTCGGTCCTGCTCTCGCGGAAAGAAAAGCAAGTGGAAAGAAACGCCCCGGGGCTCCAGAGGGACACAGTTACGTAACGCCCCAGAGAAATCTGGCAGCGTTTGGTTTGGCCCCGCAGCCGCGTTGCGTAGAGCGCTTCAGTTGCTCTCCCGAAGCGGCCTGTCAGTTTCCGGTTCTCCGAATATGTGGGGTTATGATAGCGGTTCTCCCGTTAGCAAGGGCCGGCCCAGTCAGTCCGACGCTCACTGGTGAGGACAGAAAGCGAAGACAAGAAGCGGGACTCGCAAGGCAACTTTTCCCACCCGCAGATTTTCGCTCAAGTTGCGGGGTGAAACGGCTTTTCCCAGTTATTTGCACCCATTCAGAGAATCGTAATCTTTATAAAACGAGCGTCCTCCTGACTACATGCAACTTTAAACATGTCGGTTTGTTTCACGAAATGATCCACCCCCAATATTCGTCAGGTCTTTTGTGGAGATTTACAGTTGCCCAAAGAGCTGGCAAAGCTTTCGTGTTCTCTCTATAGCTTGAACAAATCTTTTCCAAACGGAAAACTCACAGAAACCGAGCCTGAAGTAGTCCCCGCCTATCCCGGGAGAGGGTTAAGCAGAAACATGTATTTCAGTGAAAGGAGGGAGGCGGAGAGACGATTGAGTCTGGGATATTTAAGCAGTTAAGCTCCGGAGGGGGCTCTGAACCGTGAATCTGACATGGAATTGTCTCACTTTGGAAAAGGCGCGAAATCAAAAGAAAAGTTTTGTTTATTTTTGTTCCAGCTATCTCGTATACTCTCTTCCCCACGATTTGATCTGCCTCCAGTGGAGAGACACAGAAAGCATTTTTCTATCCACAGCAAAAACAAACTTTGTTAAAGTGGTCTCTCTGGCACAATCGGTTCGGCTGTTAACTGAAAGGTTGGTGGTTCGAGCCCACCCAGGGACGAGGGTCACTTTTGTTACCTATTTTCTACTCATCATAATTTCAGTTCGCTCTTTCAAAAGAAAGGAAAAGAATAAAAAGGAAATGGAAAAAAGAGATAAATATAATTCAAATATAAAAGTGAAAAGCATCCTTAGAATTCTGTTTTACATAGCCAAACCTACCAGCTTCTGCTTGTTTTAGTGGAAGTGAATTTCAGAGGTCATTCTTAGAGTAATTTTCTTAAAAATTACTAATACTCATTAAAACACTGAAAATAAAAAAGACAGTGCAGACTTCCAGTTCCAGCTTCTTGCAACAAGGCTGCCAAAGTTCTTTTTTTTCCCCTGTTCCGAGGGCACAAGAGTGCCCAAGGCTGCCCTGGAGGGGTGGCTGAAGAAGGAGGCTGTGTGAAGAGCTGAATCTGCTCAACTCCTTTTCTCCATCGGGAGAAAAAGACGTTCGCGAAAGTGGCGCCATTAGGGAGAGGCCGGGAACATTACGAAACCAACAACAATGGAAGCAAAGAAGACAAAAAACATCTGGTCTGGTGAGAATAAGCTGTACAAAAGAAAAACTTTGTTGGTTCAATTAATAATGGCTGGTGCTGGCCTCAGAAATGTCTGCACGGCCCTCAAAACAGGCTGCGCTGGCCTCTGAACAGCCTTTTCTGAGGTTAGCACGGCCTGTTTGGAGGGCTACATGGCCATTTCTCAGGCCAACATGGCCTGTTCAGAGGCCAGTGCAGTCCATTGGGAGGGTCACATGGCCATTTCTCAGGCCAGTGCAGCCTATTTGAATGCCAGCGTGGCCCATTGGGAGGGACGCATGGCTATTTCTCAGGCCAGCACAACCTGTTTGGAGGCCACCCTGGCCCTCTGAATAGGTCGTGCTGGCCTAAGAAAAGGCCACACGAACCTCCCAACGGGCCATGCTGGCCTCAAAACAGGCCATGCGGGCCTCACAACCCCGCAGCGGAGCACTGGTATCAAAAGCTAGTGTTAAAATATTTGCTTCATTTTGTATTATAAGATGAACTTGAATGTTCTTTTCTTTTAACTGTAATCTTTAGTTTCTTCTAGTTCCCTCTAGTGTTCAATTTTTAGTCTTATTATTTGTCAGACCACCCCTGGCTTGTAACCAGTGTTGGCTACCAACAGGTTCCTTGGTTACAAGGATGGTGCACAGAACAGAACTGTCTGTACCAGAGAAGTAGCAGCAAAGCACAAGCACAGATTGCAGTGAGGTACAAAAGTCTTTATACTCAAAACAATCAAAGCACAGTCCAAAACCAAAGTCAACAGTCTAGGTGTAAATACCACAGTCAAGTAGTCCCTCTACTAACCAGGTTAGTCCGTTGTTTATCCAGTATCTTCGCCAACAAAGTTGTCTAGGAATAAACAGCAAGTCAGGAACTAATCTCAGAGACATATACCACACAGCAGGAATCACCAAGCAAGAGAGAGAATGATTTAAGTCCTGCTGGTTATATGCTCTGAGTCCTGGGATAATTATGATAGGTTTGGCTCAGTGTGATTCAGCTGGCCATGCATTCTGTAAACTAACCTGTAGGGTTCTTAAAAGGTTCACCACCCGTATAGCCCTAACAGGGATGGAAGAACATTTTCTTCAGAGGGTTCAAATATCCACAGCCATTCTGTCTTGCTAGGGTGGAGTCGGAGCCGATTTCACCCCATCCAGTCCGCAACAGTATCCAGCCTTTGGATAGAAAGTCTGTAGCATCACTCAAAGGCCTGGGGTAGAGGTATAAAGCTGGGTATCCTTTGCATATTTGACGATATCTCATGGCAAACATAATCCATCCACCCCCTTCTCCTAGTAACATTTTACCATCCAATTTGGCTTTCTGCAGCAAGACCAGAACTGGTGATAAGTCTATCAAAAAATGTCAAGTGGGGCAACTGGGAAATGCAAACGTTATAAGAGAAACCTTCCACTACTGTTGAGAAAAGCACTTCATATTGATTTTTTTTTTCAACTATGCAATTCAAAAAGCATTTTGGATACAAAGACATTTAGAAAAAAAGAAAGATTATCCCTTCATCTAGCGTCAGTGTGATGAAAAGTATAATGTAACTGCTTTAGATGTAATACTTAGACCAGAGAAGGCTGGCAACACACACCGTTTGGTGCTGGTGAGTTTGGCTTGTTGTTTACACACTATTTCTTCAGCAGCAAGAACCGGATTAGAAAAAATCTGGCCACTTTTCCTGATAATTCTCTGTCTCATGGCTGTTAAGCTATTCCATTCTCTCACAAATCTCAGTATCTAGAAAAGAATTATTAAAACTGTGAAGATTTTGTCTTGAAACATACACCCAATAGATAACAGTGGGTTTTAAAATCATTTCAATTAATGACATGCTCTTTATGACCTTTACCTGTGCAAACATTCAACTGTTTCAAAGATACAGTCGTTCTTAATACAGCAGCAGCCTCAATATTGATGGAATAGGGAACCCCAGAAGTGGAGGAGAAACTCAGTAACATCCAATCTTTGTAGATCAGAAAACGTCTACTGAGTCAGCCCTCATCTCTACTAGATCATCACAAATCACAGCAGAGAGACAAGCGGCTGAGCATTAGTGTAGTTTCAAAGAGGACTTGGACATGGAGCTTAAATTCTCTTTATAGATTTCTTTCCCCACCCATTTCAATCAGCATGCTAAGAGCTATGCTTGCCAGCAATTGGGCCACCATAGAGTATCCAGCCTTGATCTAGAGGTTAGCAAATGTCTATATCCATTCCATCATGGATATAGATACAGCCCAGTGGCTCGATAATAAGTGACGAGAAATAATTTCTTTGCTCAAATTCTACCTTTCTCAAACATATATTACACTAGGTTACCTTAACCAAACCATTTTTTCAGCCATTTTTCAGTCTCTTCGGCTATGGAGAAATGATTTTCCATTGTAAGATTCTGAGTCTCATGTGCACTGTGCAAATGTTAGTGTTTGCATTTAAGAGAAAGACTCCAATGTACTTCTGGTGTCTCTTTGACACCTCTGAAAATAGAAAAGGCTTTATTGTTCTTGTACGTACATACCGTGTTTCCCCGAAAATAAAACATCCTCCAAAAATAAGACCTATTTACATTTTTGCCTCTCATTGGAATATAAGGCATCCCCCGAAAATAAAACCTCCCCAAAAATATTTTCGGGGATGCCTTACTTTTGGGGAAACATAGTAGATCGCCCACCCCTGAATAACACCCGGCCTCGGGTGCTCATTACCTGATTCAGAGGGCTGCAGAGATCGGCTGGGCTGAAAACTACAGGGCTCCGAATTTGCGCGCTTTCAGCCTGCTGGGAGGCGCCAGCTACCCAAAGTGTTTCCAA
>JANHFO010001331.1:142290-152899 GCA_032468095.1 Pareas carinatus | reverse complement strand
TACCTCTCTGACCGGTGGCAGACTGTGTTGATGGGAGGGCAGAGGTCAACTCCTCTGCGCCTCAGGTATGGGGTACCGTAGGGGTTGGTCCTCTCGCCTCTCCTGTTCAACATTTATGTGAAGCCGCTGGGTGAGATCATCTGTGGTTTTGGGGTAGAGTATCATCAGTACGCTGATGATACTCAGCTGTACATCTCCACCCCAGGACACCACAGCGATGCCATCAAAGTGATGTCCCAGTGCCTTGAAGCTATGTGGATTTGGATGGGGAGGAACAGACTTAGACTCAACGTCTTCAAGACTGAGTGGCTGTGGCTTCCGGTTCCATCGTTGGCTATTGGGGGCGAAATATTGGCCCCCACGGAAAGGGCCCGCAATCTGGATGTCCTCCTGGATGCACGGCTGTCTTTGGAAGATCACACGGCAGCCGTCGCCAGGGAATAGTTTCTATCAGGTTTGCCTGATCCGCCAGTTGCGGCCCTTTCTAGATCAGGACGCCCTACGCATAGTTACTCAAGCCTTGGTCATCTCACGTCTGGACTACTGTAATGCTCTTTACATGGGGCTCCCTTGACTCACACCCGGAGACTACAAGTGGTCCAGAATGCGGCTGCACGGGGGATTGTAGGAGCGAGGGGGCGCTCCCATGTGACGCCTCTCCTGCGCGAGCTGCACTGGCTGCCAAGGGTCTATTGGGCGTGTTTCAAGGTTTTGGTAACGACCTTTAAAGCACTCCATGGCATAGGGCCTAGCTATTTGCAGGACCGCATACTACCAAGCGAGAACTCCCACCGACCCGTCCGCTCCCACAGAGAGAACCTCCTCAGGGTGCCATCGGCCAGACAATGCAGACTGGTGACCCCCAGGAGGAGAGCCTTCTCTGTGGTGGCTCCCACCCTCTGGAATGATCTCCCCATAGATATTCGAAGGATTACTGATCTCTGTGCTTTCCACCACGCTCTTAAGACACACTTATTTATCCAGGCAGGTCTTGCCTAGCTCTGCCCCCCTCCTCCATTCCCGGTTTTACAAATTAGGCTTTTAATTGGTCTTAGAATTTGCTATTTTAAATTGTCAGTCTCCCAATATTTATTTTTAATGTTATTTTAACTGTATATATTTGTTTTTTATTGTCGGCTGTAAACCGCCCTGAGTCCGTTGCATGGAAAAGGGCGGTATATAAATCTAATTAATAAAATAAATAAAATAAATTAGCCTGTTAAATGTTAAAGTTCATTACAGTACAATTAGAAAAAGATTGAAAAAGTATGGCTTAGGTTGCCAGAGAAAACATCCTCCCTATAAAAAGAACATGGCAGTATGGCTTCCGTTTCCATCTGAACAAATCATAAGAGCTTTCGGAACACTGTCCTTTAGATAGATGATACCGAAGTAGAAATCTTTGTCCATACTGCGCAGTGTCACATTTGGTGAAAACCAAATGGTAATATCAGCACAAACATCTCATACCAATTATCAAGCATGATGATTTGGGCTCGTTTTGCACCCAAAGACCTGAATGTATACCGAAGTATTCTAGAGTCAAATGTGAGGCCATCTGTCTGACCCTTAAAGCTTGGCTGACATTGGGTCATGCAACAGGACAATGATTCCATGCATACCAGCAAATCTACTACAAAGTGGCTAAAAAAGAAAAGAATTAAGATGTTACAATGGCCCAAAGTCCAGATCTCAACCTAATTGAAACACTGTGGCAGGATGTAAAGAGAGCTGTGTATAAACAAATGCTCACAAACCTCAATAAACTAAAGTAATGTTGCAAAGAAAAGTGGGGCAAGATTCCCTCACAACCATGTGACATTGATAAAATCATTGCCACTAAAGAAGGTTCTACAAGCTATTGAATCGTGAGATATAGTTTTTTACAGATGGCTTCTCAGTTTTGGCTTTCTTTTTGTAAAATAAATTATCACATGGTATAATATGTCATGTGTTGTTGTTCATCTGAGATTTTATTTACCTACTTTTAAGAATGCTAAGGACCAGATGATTTTACTGTATCCCGATATATAAAACCACAGAAAAAAAGGGGACTTTCTTTTTCACATGAATATACATTATGCCTTGCTTAACAATCATAGTTGAAATGATATTCTAAATCCACTGCAGGCATGTGATGTCTTGCTTAATAACTATTGCTTAAAGATGGAATTGGTAGTTAAAGCGACAATTACTTGTATGCTAGTGGCATATGCCAATAATGCAATACATTCCTCCTTTCCTGTGCTCGAGTTAAATGTCACCACAGCCTCAATGCATCCTTAGGTTGTAAGGGACTGGGTAGAAGTCAATGAATCAAAGTTGGAAGATATGTTTCAAGATTTGAGAGCTATAGCTGATGGTTTTTTCCTTAATAAATAGGTTTGTAATATAAGATTGTCCTGAATTCAATGCAGACATAAATGGCACCAACTTTTTATCAGCTTTCGCTGATGCAGGAGGTTCATCTCTATATGAATGAGTGCTTTGGTGAGTCATGTACTGGTAGCCTCATACAGGGACTGCTGCAAAGTAGTCCTTGTGTGCCACCTTTAAACTTATTTGCAAAATAAAATTGATCTAGAATTGTTTCCATTAGTGATGAATGGGAACTTCTTAGGTCTTACATTAGTCTCATGCTAGAGCAATTTTGCTGGTTGCTCAGTTCAAGCTGCTTGCAACTGTGTATTAAAACTTACAGGGCTTAAGCCCATGCTTCTTTTAGACCTGTCTACTCCATTCAATACTGCATTCTTAGTCATTAAAGAGCCTTTTGCAAATTCTTCCACAGATGTTTTTGCTAATACTTTGTTGTTGACTAAAAACCCATCCAACATTTTCCAGAACATGTTCATACTATCAATAAATTGCTATCTAAATTTAAACAAGCCATTTCCTTATTACTGTTTAAATATTTTTCTAGACCTTTTACTGGCTTGTTTATCTACTAATTTTTAAAGGAATATAACTGATATTTTTACTGTGACTTGCAAGCTACCCAGAGTACAGTAAATGTAAAATGCAGAATGTAAAAAAATCTATATACATTTCTAAATATTTAAAAATAACCACAAAAATGCTAAACAACTACATAGATATATACATATATTAAATGCCAGCTAGACATAACAAAGGAAAATATTTACATATCACAAAAGAACAGATGAAAGATTGCTTTCCTAAAGTTTTGTCAGTTCCCCTTTGCCTATTAAGAAACTTTGCTTGTTATAAAAGTTGTTTTAGGCACAAAATGTTCATGTCTCCGGTTAAAAAAATAATAATGATTCTTTCCTTTTAGGAAAGGGATTTTTCTCTACAGCAAGCATTATATCTTGCATCAAATAAAGTGATGTGAACCATTCTAGAGAGAGAAGAGATAAAACTTTGAAAAACAGAAGTAAAAGCCAGTTAACTAGACTCATGCAATTCATACACTTAAGAATATGAAAGGCAGATGAATCATTATTAGACAATGAAAGCTTCTGTAATAATATTTCTCTTTGTAATATAATTAAAAATAACAGAACAACTTGTTCTGATTTCATCTTTCCTTTCAGTGGGAAGAAGAGCAAAACTCTTATAACTTTTTATAACACTATTATAAAATATAAAAGAGAAAGCAGAGCTTTCTAACAAATTGGTCTGCAAGCAGTACCTCAAACTATACATATTTCAAATACCTTAATTTGAAAACTTTGTAATGGAATATCACAGTAAACTCTCTTGTGCTATCTGGACAAAGGAAAAAATAACCTGGCCTACGAAGATTTCCTAAATGGACAGTTGCTCCTCAAGAAAAAAAAACCAAGTAGTTAGTGGGCCAGTAATAGGATACAAAACAATTTCATCGATGCATGAAGTTTTTTTCCAGGGCTGCTGGTGTCCTTTGGATAGAGTGAATATTTCTCTTCACCCTGTCTTCAAGAGAGGAAGTGGATGCACTCTCCAATTTTATATTACTGCAGGTCAAATAAATAAAGAAGGGCATTAAGTATTAGAAAATCATACATGTTGTCCTACAAACATTTTTCACTAGAAAAAAGATGACATAAAAAAAGCAGGGAAAAAGGAGAAATTAACCAGGATATTTTAAAAAATGGTTTAAATTCCTTTCTCCATAATATCTGGAAAGAGCAGGGACAATACAAAACACGAAATCTCTCAAGTCTAAAAAGGAAAATCTATCTTGTATACACTCTTTTCTGAAGTCATTAAATTGTGCATGATTTTCTGCATCACTCTTTACATGTAAAAAAGCTTTCTTCTTCCTATTCAAGATAATTCTATGCCTATATAGTTTTCCCTTCATATTCAGATTTTTACTTAATCCTTAGCAAGATCAAATTATCCTAAAATAGTTTACAAACACTATTGTAGTTCCTGTTCTAATATGTTTATACTCTTATTCATATACAAATAGCCCACTCTGGAAAAGGCTGAGGAAATTATTAGGATTGTGCAAAGTATTTAAAAGGGATTCTATTGAAAGTGAAACATCTCTTCCCAAATTCTTAAAGAAACCTTTGGAAACTTCACAGAACTGCTTTGAAGGCTTCATCCAGCAGTCCACATTTGCCACTTTACTGGCTGTTCCAATAGAAGCACCGTCTACATGCATATAGCCAGGGAAACTACATCATTGTTTCTCAGTTTTAGCAACTTGAAGATACATAGACTTCAATTCCCAGATTCCCAGCCAGTATACTCATAAGGGAATTTTGGGAACAGAAGTCCATACATCTTAAAAGTTTTTGAAATTGAAAAACACTGAACAAAAGTATGAAACTTCCAAATGTGTGTTTTAAAAATTAAGGAAAACATTTCCTCCTTATATCTAATACTTTGGTAGGCAAAACAAGCATGCAGCACAAGAAGGCTATCAAACTGAGGTATAGGATACTGCTGCTTTATATGGAGTGTAATGACCATCTGAGTGTTTTAATGAAGACTGAATCAGGACCTTCTGTATTCAATATATGCTGTTTCAATTGAGTTATGGCTCTTCCCTAATCCTAGAAGAAGTCACTCACTGTATAAACTTCCCATTGGACTGGCAACGTTTCTCTAGAGCTTGCTCTCTTTCTTCTTCTTTTCTATGTTTGTTCACTTTGTTTTTTCTTTCTTCTTCTCGCCATTTGGCATTCTCCATCATTTCCTTCCGTCTTTTCTCCAGTTCTTCTGCAGATAATTTTCTGCTTAAAATAGATTAGTACAGTTTTAGAAAGCATAGTCGTGGCTTTTCAAACGATAATCATCATCAACGTATGGAGTGATCTTTCTCTTGGCTATAGTACACAGAGGAAATAGGGTTATCTAGAGCTATGATTAAGTGATTATTTAATAGCCAACATACAGCAAGTGCCAGAATAGTAATTAAGTTAAGAATAAGGCTCAATTCAAGCTAGAAAGAACCCTATCTTCTTTACACTTCTGCACTGTGTGAATCTTAAACAAATTTATACCTTAAATCTGATGTAATTGCTAATTGCATCTAGTACATCAAAAGTATTCAAAGATTTTCAAAGTGCTTGGAAATCAGTAGGAAGCAAGTGCAGAGATTGAGGCTCAGATGTATCCTTAGTAATGTAGAACTTTCACCCATCATATGGGAGGAGACTTATCTTTTAAAGTTGGATATTTGGAGTCTTTAAATTATGGGCAATAATAATACTTTTTAAAAATAAGAGAAAGTTGCTGAATCTTATTATTTTTATAGATCTCTTCATTTAATTGCCAAGTATTATAGTATGCATGTTTTTCAAAATATTCTGCCTACAATACATTATACAATTACCATGTTCATCCACATACCTTGAAGCTTGTGGTCTTCTGTACTGGTGTTCGTTATGAAAATTCTTGTATTCTATTTTTGCCTTTTGTTCCACACCATTGTCCCTGCAATTCAAACATTTTCTTTCCTTCATGAAAATAATAATTCATTATTAATCATTCTTTATTTTCAGTCAGTGGTCCCCAAACCTTTAGGCATCAAGGACCGGTTCCATGGAGAAAGGTTTTTTCGTGGACTGGAGGGAGTGTGGTTTTGTGTGTTGCCTGCATCCTGTGAGTGGGGCTTGGCTTGTTTGTGTGAACCAGTTATTGGCATACCAAGGACCAGTGCCGGTCCATGGACCAAGGGTTGAGGACCTCTGGTTTAAGCTGTTCTGCTACTAATTCTTCATCTTATACTACCAGGATGCATAACATTTTTCAACCCAGTGACTGCACATGCCTTTTGAATGAGCAAGAAGAGCAACATTCCATATCATGGTGGGGGGAATTCAAATACTAAAGTCATTAATTTTAGACAATGAATTACTCCATATATTCTGAAAACATTTAGATTGCCACATTAAAAATTACAATGAATAGAGGCCAGAATAATGATCTTTCAAGTATTCTCACTCCTTATATCCTTCTGTATGCAAAAACCACTTAATTTAAGATTTGAATAATTCCACAGCAATTAAGATAACATCTATCTAGAAAAGCAGAATAGGTTGCTCAATTTTTGCTTACTGTTTACTGTTTCTAGGTGATCTTGATCTCTTATGCCTGCTTGATTCCTGATAAGTGTTCTTCTTGTTCACTTGCCTTTTGGGAGAATGGCTTTGTTGCTCTGATGCTAAACTCTGCTGGAGTTTATGGGACATCCTTTCATGGCTACATTCATAAACCTAACATTATGAGAAAAATGTTGTTTTTAAAGAGTTTAAGCATGAAAAATATTGCTTTATTAGAGAATAAATATTGTTATATTCAACTGATTGCACGCAGATGTCCCAAATGTGAAGTTATTGGTAGTTAATCTATACTAACAAGGAATTCAATAATAGGTGAGTTCACATTCTTCATGACTTGAGTCAAACTGGCCCTAATAAATACCATCTCTATTTTTTATTGTATAGTAAATACTACAGAACACAGTACGTACTTGCAATCCATATTCTGATTTTTTGGGATGAACATGTTCTGTTTTCTCCTGTGACCTAAAGCAAAACAAAATTAAATTCTAACACTTCATCAGGGTGATAGGTGTAAGTTCCCTGTTATTTTAGGTAATGTACATGTTAATTCCAGCCCACATGAAGAGAAACCCAGTATATAGAGAGACACTTGCTCAGATATGGAGAGAAATATATTGTTTGTGGTTCTTCTGGGATATATAGAACGATACAATTGTCTCTATCAAGCTGCACTGTCCATTCACACTATAGGTAGTTCTCACTTAATGAAAATAGGAACTGGAATTTTTGTAACTAAGTAATGCAATCATAAAGCACAACCTTATGTGTCCACATCACTTAGTAATAGCAATCCCGAGTTCCCATTCTGATCATTAAGTGAGGATCATAAGTTATTAAATGAGAGCTCTCTCACAACTTCCTGCTAGCTTCCAAGAAGTAAAATCAATGGGGAAGTCAGTAGGAAGTTGCGAGTTCTAAACAGCTCACAAGTGGGTAAGTAAGTGGCTGTTGCACTGCAAGCACAGCCAGGTAGGGGGATGGTGCTGCAGTGTGAGAAGGAACACAGATGGCTGTTGAAGCATGAGTATAGCTGGGTTGGCATGCACTATTGAGTGAGATCAGGGGTAGGCTGCAAATGGGTGCACACTATAGTGTATTCTTGTATTCTACAGTCAGATTCCTCGAGAGAAAAAATGGTGGGAATGACTTACGAAAGTGACTTACAACTTTCCCTACTGGCTTCCCCATTGACTTTATTTATGGGAAACAAGTAACGAAGGTCACAAGTGGTAATCATGTACCATGGGATACTGCAACCATTTTAAGTGGAAGCTGATTGCCAGCCACATAGATTATGATCACATGACTGGGTGGGGGCTAAGATGGCTGGAACTTTGATAACAGGTTGCAAATACCACTTGTTCAATGTCATCATGACTTTGAACAATTGCTGAATGAGCGGTTGTTAACTAGAGACTACATGTACCACTTTTAAAACATCAAAAGCCCCCTTTATACATTAGCATGTGTTTGTGTGGGTACTCAGTTCCACTCCTTTCTTTGCAATTATGAAAAGTAGTTAAAACCCAGCCTCTAAAATAGGCTGAACAAATAAATGTATACTGTGTACAAAACATACTTAATTTTAATCTCTTCATTTTCACTACTAGAGTTATGGTGCCTATATTTCTTCTGCTTTTTCTTTTTCTTCTCTTTCTTTCTTTTCTTCTTTTTCTCCAAACTGCTTTGCAACTAGAAAAAGGAAGCATTAGTTTCATATGAAAAAGTCCCAATTCCTTATGGGCTAAGAGGTACTTATTACAATTTTGAGAACATATTTATGTGCCTGCTCACAAAATGGCTGCCAGAGAAGAAGGGCCAATCACAAAATGCCATTCCTAAATATTCTTGTATTATGTCAGAAAACTTTATCTTATCTTTCAGTTTTTTCCTGATACTTTTCATAAAGATGTTGATGGACATTTTGGCTGCCATAAGACGACTGAGGATTTATAGCAATTATTCTACATTAATTATATTTGGAATAATTTCATATCTTCAGTAATTACTGTTACTTCGAAATCTTACTCAAACTATAATCTTTTACAAGGTTAATTGAAAAACTATGTTGTAGTTTGTACTAATTTCTAACAATTTTTGTGGTAAATACCGCAACAATTAAAAGAGTTTGAATTTGATTGGGCAACTGTTTAATAATATTTTGTTGAGTCAGTATTCCTGTACATTATTCTCTTTCTATCTAAACCTAAGAGAGACTACGTTAAATTCCTCAGTGACTATATACCTAAACATTTCAGGCCTTAGAATTACTCTCTCCGGCTCAGAAAAATATACTCTAAACTCCCAATTCTATCAATAACAACTTGATATTGATAAGTTATATCTATCTTAAGTGTAGTTTTAAATACTATTAACCATATTTGTTATATACCAATCAGGAGGCAAACATACCAAATATTCCTGTCTCCTCCTATTTTACCTATAACAAGAACCTTGTGAGTTAGGTTGGATTGAGAGAGAATGATTGGCCCAAAGTCAGCCTAAGGCAGAACTAGAACTCAGTCTTCTAATTTCTATGCCTACACCTTATCAATTACATCAAACTGGAAAAAAGCCCTGCTGTATTTTGCTCAATATACATAGTGCTGTAATCATGGAATTCAACACCATTCTGTTCAATATGTACATTCAAAGAGCATTCAGCATTAACATACCAGTTCTTTGATCTTCTTCATTTTTACAGGATTGTTCAGAACTTCGCGTTTCTTCTCTTCCTCTCTCTTCCTATACAGACAAAATAATATTAATTTATTAAGTAATGTGAAATTATCAGTTATTTTATTTCAGTACTATAATTACATTTGTGATCAGAGGGTGACACCTGTGGTCTTGCAGAAGCTATTGGATTCTATCTTCTATCAAACATTTGTTGGATTTATTTATTTTGCTTTTACCGATTATAATTAGATTTGCGTAAGACGAGTGACCTCAAAAGTTTCCTAATAAATATAGCTATAGCATCTGAAGAGTCCTAAATTCCCAATATTCAAACTATAGGATTAGCATCTCTAATCAAATTTAGCACAAAAATGTCAAAAACCACTGTGGACATTAATAGAAATAATCAAGTTTTTTATGTTAATATCAAAGATACTTCAATGCTTTCATTTTATAAATCATCCTGGCCATCACCTCAATTACTTATCAACCATTCATTTACTATTTTATTTATTTTTGAATATTTTTGAATTTATATACTGTCCTACTTCCGAAAGACTCAGAGCGGTGAACAGCCTTAAAACATATAAATAATACAAATACAACTTAAAACCAATTAAAATAATTAAATACTGGCTGACCAATTTGAAAAAGTAAAAACTCAGTTAAAACCAATTAAAAACCCACCCCAAGGAGACATATGGGAAATCAAGTCAGCTTGACCTGGATAAAAAAATGAGTCTTGAGAGCACGCCGAAAGACCCGGAGATCAGAGATAGTACGTATCTCCAGGGGGAGTTCGTTCTACAAGGTCGGTGCTGCCACAGAGAAGACTCTGACCCTGGGGGTCACCAGCCAACATTGTCTGGTTGACGGCACTCTGATAAGGCCCTCTCTGTGGGAGCGGACTGGTTGGTGGGAGATATTAGTTGATAACAGGCGTTCCTGCAGATACCTCCGCCCTAGAACATGGAGCGCTTTGAAGATGGTAACCAACACCTTGAAATGTACCCGGAAGACCACAGGCAGCCAGTGCAGCTCGCGCAAGAGAAGAGTCACATGGGCACGACCTCTGACCCCCATAATCCCCTGTGCGGCTGCATTCTGAACCAGCTGAAGTCTCCGGGTACGGTTCAAGGGGAGCCCCATGTAGAGAGTATTTATATAATTTCTGCTCCTTTCTTTCATAATAAAAACAATCCCAATTACCTTATCATAAAAAGAGGGTCTTCCCGAATCTTGCTAGCCATATCCAAGGCAGAATTGGCACCTGTGGAGGCAAAGATAGAGCCTGGCAGAAGGCCAGTCTCAGAACAGCCTGCTGTTCTGGTGTACTAACGTCAGTGCATCTTCTTCATTGTCCTTCAGATATTCTTCCAAAGCCATCTTTTCTTCTTCAACCG